>JAFVLL020010894.1:0-50193 GCA_021397915.2 Tor tambroides
TATGTTAAGTCTCTATTGTGCTCTTATCTGAGGTCCGTTTTGCTAAGACGTGTTTCTATGTGTACGTGTTTTCATGTTTCAAATAAATCGTTACACTGTGCACGCTTGTATGTGAGTTAGACGCTGACGTGAGGTCGACTGAGGTTAGTTACCATTTTTAAACACAGGGCCATGCTTGAAATGTCAAGTAAAAACATGAAAAATGGCACAGATTTCATGAGGAATATTGAACCAGGAGGAGTGTCTGATCGAGTGGCCGGTCCAATAACTCAATAGTTAAATTTAGCCGTGTCAATAAAGAGCTCCATATTAGCATTTTGCTTTCAAGCCACTTAAGCCCAGGTCTTCTGTTCTTGCAGTCAGTATACTAAATTGTAGTGTAAATAGCACTGGGTGAAAAGCAGTGTTATTTTAGTGTCAGAGACACTACTATAGTTTTTGTTAATATTTTGAATTAGTTTCTGTTTTTGTATTTTCGGTTTTCAATTTAATTTAAAAGTTTGAATAATTTTGTTGTCATGTTTAGTTTGTTTGGGAACACTTTAGTTTAGGGACAAATTCTCACTATTAACTAGTTTCTTATTAGCATGCATATTACTAGCATATTGGCTGTTTATTAGTACTTATAGAGCACATATTAATGCAAGACGAAATTCTATATGCCTTAACCTGACCCAATACCTAAACATAACTACTAAAACTACTAAAGCAACAAATAAGAAGTTCACTGAGGGAAAACTGTTAGTTAACAGTGCCCTGGTTTCACAGACAGGGTTTAGACTTAGCCAGGATTAGGCCATAGTTCAATTAGGACATTTAAGTAATTTTTATAAACATATCTTAGAAAAAAACATTACTGGTGTCCATCCTGAAACAAAACAAAGGCATTCTTATATTTTAAGATCAATTAGTGCAAGTTTCTTTTAGTTGAAACAGCTCAGACTTACATTTTAGTCTGGGACTAGGCTTAAGCCTTGTCTGTGAAACTGGGGGAAAGAATATTATTCTCTAATCTGAAGTTTAACTTATAGTGTATAGATTTTAGTTTTTATTTCAGTTTGTTTTAGTTGTTTTAGTACATAAACTACCTGAAAATGAGAATTGTTGTACATTTTCGCTGCAGAATGACGCATAAAATAATTAACACTGGGCAATATAAAAATATCGACTGGTTCACTGGAAAATGTGAAACTACAGGTGTTACATACAGCTGCAGCAATGTCTTCATGATGTAACCCTTTAAAATAAGTTTAGTTGGCATGACCTAGATTGATTCTGAAATACAAAACATTTTTGACTTGATTAAAGCCAGTTCATTTAGATGTTACCACATGAAGCACATTTTTAGGTTACCTGACAGAATATGTTTTACAGTGAGAGCAGAAGTGTAAAAATACTGTGAATCATACCTAGCTCTGATTTGCTTATTTTAATCAAACTCTCACCCTGGGGAAACTGTCTTGTTGAACTTCATCACACTGAAGAAAGAACAGAAGCTAAAAACATCCTCACAATTCTGGTGGAAATGGGAAGGGATATCAACTGCACTGCAGTATTTCTCATTTTTCAGACCCTAGTGGAGATAAAATCAACAACGGATTTTAAAAACATGGGATTTTTTATAAACCTGTACAAATTTGATGCTCATGTAGGATAATGATCACAGCTGATGTAGTTAGTACATATACTATGCATTAAAAAATCACATGTCTTCCCAGTTCAGGTCTTGGAGCATCTAATAATGAGATGATAAGTGGAAATGTCCAAATGTGCAGTCCTGGGCTACTTCAGGACCACTAGACTGAGAAACACTGATCTAGATGATTCAGTCAGCTCCAACACCTCCCACTGATGGAGATGTGAGATCCATGTAAGATGTGTCTGTGTTTGAACAATAAGCAACAGTGCCTTGTTCCATACTGTCATTGCTCATATGAATGCAGTCAGATAAAAAGAGGAATATTTTCTTATTAAATTAAAATTAAACATGATTTTAGATCAGTGTTATTTTAGTATCATTCGCATGTTATAGTATTTATTAATATTTTGAATTAGCGATGTGCTTTTGTCATTTTATAGCTTTTATTTTTTTATAATTAGCTTTAATATACTATATACTATTTAGCTTTAGTTTTTATTTATGTGTAGTAATTTTAGTACTTCAGCTTGCACTTATTTTATTTCTTTTAGTTGTCAAAGCAACATTTCTAATTTTTGGTATTTAAAAAAAATGTTTTTCATGTAATATTTATATTTTTGTTTTATTTAAGCATTATATAAGTTTTTTTTTATACCTTTACATCAATCACTAGAATAGTTTCAGCTTTAGCAAACAATAGCACTGTTTTAGACACTAAATGGCATTTCTTCATTAGTATGCACCATGCTTTCAAAACTGACCTTTAATGTGCATGTCAACCATTTGATTAAGGTCAATATTTTTCATTAAAGGTCAGAATTAAAAACAAGTGCACAAATGACTCATGTTTTTAGAAGACATTTATCTCCAGTAATTTCTGTAGGGACAGTTGAAGTGTTAACGCACAACGACTGCTGTGATTTGCTCTAAACAAAACAAATCAGTGTTGAAAATGCTGATTATTAATTTAACGCGAGAGACGCAAAGTGAAGTTGACAATTTCATGTGACAGGATAATATGCCCCAACATCAGGTGTGATATCAAAGACGCACATGCTGAATCTTGCATCAAAGTAATTCGATCAGATCCCTCCTGCCGTATGGCAGCTCTTAAATGCAGTTGGGTTTGATGTCAAGGGCTATGCCGCTAACTGAAAGCTACAAAGAGCGTAACACGGGTTAGCTGAGTAGATTATACAGTACTAAATTTTATTCCGTTGCCACTTCAGTGCATCGAGGCTCTCAGCAAACAAACGGCAAGTCTATCTTCAGGATTTTCTTCAGCAGCCTCATTTACGCATAGAAACGGCAATTAGTTTTTGGGATTAAAGATGAGGGTTTATATTGAGAGGTTTATATTTCCCTCATGATGTTTTATCAGCAGTTAATAATGTGTCCAATCAATTAAAAGAGCATAAAATTACACAACATAATTACAAGCAGATTATGAATAACGGAGCAGAATTATGGATCTTAAAAGAAAGTGTTACTGGATTATACAGAAATGAATGTTCATTCAAGAAGTTGTTTCAAATATCTGTTTACATGCTGTCTGTCTTGGTTGCCAGACAACCGGTGCATCCCTCCTGTAGCAAAACGTGCCTTCGGGCAAGACTAGGGGATTGTGGGAAAATGAAGCCAGATGCGTGCACATACATGACAGAAGAGCTGATCACCCCCCGGCATCTCCCTGTGCTTCAATCTATCTCTTTCTTTATCTCTGATCACCTCCAATGTCTCCTTCTCCCTCTCGACGTCTCAGCTGTGGGGCTCAATGGATTTGGAATCATGGATTTCTTCATGCATCTTTTTGTAAAGTCTGACACCCTGCTGGCTGTACACAATTGCCATTAAAGTGTCTCTTTCCCACAGTATCGCTTAACCCCTCTTCGGCTTTTCTTACATCAATCTAGCCATCTATTAGATGAGAATACTTTCTTTTATATTTCCCTGTTCAGTTCTTCAGCTTTGACCTTAAAATGAGCTCTTATCATGGGCCAAAAGATCTGGATGCTCGGCTGTTTTATGTATCCCACGCACATTTTTTATATTTTTTTAAGCAAAACAGCCTCTTTTTTTGATAGTTTCAGCTCTATTTGGTCTAGTTGAGCTCAATTATTAAAACTAACTCTAATGACTACACAGTCAAGGGTAGCCTGAATTAGTTTGCCCCTTTGAAATGGAATTCCCAAAGTGTCTTAATACCAGCAACTCCGTCTGTCTTCAAAGGGAACTTTTAATGAGGGAATCTGTTACACAAACTAAAACCGATTACCCCGCGCTGCATCTAAAATTTCCCCTAATATACGAACGTCCCCTGGTCATTCAAATGATAGTAAATGCTTCTCCCTTAACAAGCAATGACATTCATTTCTGGCTTGTAGCCAGATTACTTTATACATGGCTAATACCCCATTAAACATGTCTGTCAATCTGTGCTGATTTCCTCTGGACCAAGCTGCATTCCCACTGGCTGAAATCTGGAGGAGTTTCTGACACAGAAAACACAAAGCGCTGTCCAAAATGATTAATTGAGTGATTCTGTCGGTAATTGTGTTTGTGTAAGGTATAAAATGAACAATAAGCGTTTGGCTGTGTTCCATTAGCAAGATGTCCACATCACTTCGAAACAGATAAAGAGGAAATTTCACACTCTGATTTCTGGCCTTCTTACGGCCTCTACACACAGCACTACAAATGACAATTAAATGATAGCAGCATCTCAAAATTAAACACAGCACCCAATTTATTAAGCTATGTGATTGTTCATTATGAAAGAGAAACATGCAGAAATTTAAATACAAATCACCAGCTCATGAGCAGAATAATGTTTCAGCTCAACGAATAATGTCTTATTAGGAATAAGTCAAATATTTAAGTAATATCACAAGCAAGAGGGTTTTTGTACAGACCTTGATTGTGGTTTTGATCAAATATACATTTATATTATTGATATATTATATATTATTTCATTTATATTATTGTTGATACAGTGCTTTAAACTTAAAGGGGTAGTTCACCCAAAAATGAAAACTGTCAATAATTACTCACCCTCATGTGTTTCCAAACCTGTACCACACAAATTAAGATATTTTTGATGAAATCCAAGAGCTTTCTGACCCTGCATAGACAGCAAGGAGCTGACACGTTCAAGCTACGAGAATACTTTGTATGAGCAAAGAAAACAAAAGTGAAGAGAACAAATTGTTGAATTATGTCGTTATTTTTGTTTTCTTTGTGCAGAAGAAGTATTCTAGTAGCTTCATAAAATTAAGGTTGAACCACTGATGTCAAGTGGTCTACTTTAATGATGTCCTTACTACCTTTCTGGGCCTTGAATGTGGTAGTACCGTTACTGTTTATGCAGGGTCAGAAAGCTCTCAGATTTCATCAAAAAATATCATAATTTGTGTTCTGAAGATGAACAAAGGTCTTACGGGTTTTGAGGGTGAGTATTATTGACAGAATTTTCCTTTTTGGGTGAACTATTCTTTTAATTCATTTGTTTATTTTACTTGTTTATATATTTATGTATTTATAGTATTTAATTAATTTTACTTTTTAACACAGTGTTTCTCTAAACCACCTAAGAAGACCATTTGAATAAAGCCAAGCCAACCAAGTAAAGAACTGATCATTGAAAGCAACACATAAATAAATACGATTTATAAAAAATAATGTAACTGGTGGTTGAACAATAACAATTATTTATTTAGAAAGTAGAATGACATGTTCTAATATTTAAAATATTTATATATGTAACACTTTATTTTGATGGTCGCTTTTGAACATTCTGTTGACAATAAGTAACCTTGCACCTACATGTCAACTAACTTTCATTAGAGTATTAGTAGATTGTCTGATTAATATCTGCTAACTCTTTTTTGAGATGGTAGCCCAACAGACATACTGACTATAAGTAACTTTGCAAGTACATGTCAACTTATTCTAACCCTCACTCTACCAGTCTGCTAATACTCTACCAACACTCTACTGAGAGCTAGTAGATATGTAGGTGCAACGTTACTTATAGTCAACAGAATGTGTTAAAGGGGCCATCAAAATAAAGTGTAACCTCATGTTTATTTTATTAATTAATCAATTAACTATGATTTGTTTGTTTTTACATTTTTTCATTGTATATTTGACATCTTTCTCTGAATTTCACAGTATTTATCCCCTTGAGATGACAATATAAAGACCAAATATACTCTCCAAATATACTCAAGCGACACATGAAAACTCATCTCTTTCGTCACTTGACTAGTCATTTGACTTCATCCTAAATAATAATAAAAAACTTTGCTTTCTCTTTCCTTAACCCCTCTCTGGGCTGCCTTTCCCAAAAGCATTGTAAACCAATTTGATCGTAGCTCCATTAGTGGCAATGGGTCTACAATGTTCTTAGGCTTACGATACTTTTGGGAAATGTAGCCCTAATCAATGCCTGAAACGTTTTACCATGAGCACTTCCTGTTTATTTGCCTCTATATGATGAATCACTTGTTGTATTCCTCAATTGTAAGTGGCTTTGGATAAAAGTGTCTACTATATCAATAAATGTAAATGTAAATATATAATAATTATTAATTTTTGACATTTTATACACGGTTGTTCTCTGAACCCCCTAAGAAGACCATTTATGTAAAGGCAACAAGTAAAGTGCACCACTGCACTATATTTAGCCTGATGTCCTTTTATTATTTGTTCAACTTTTGAATCTCATTTAACTGCATAGTAAGGTGACATTTTAGGTCAGTGTTCAATATAGATTTCCAGTATTATCAATAAATTCCAGGTAAATTCCAGTTCTGTGTATTTTGACCATAGTAACCATGTGACGAGCTATTGTATAACATTCAGTCATACTGCTCTACATTTAGTCATCAGATTAACTCACGGCACCCTCGTTCCCCTCAAACTAAAGCTCATCTGCGATGACACGATGCTGCTGCTCTCGCGGTCCCTCCCCAGGCTTGTTTACTCTGGTCCAGTTTTCAACAGCAAAACTAGTGCAAGCAAGTAATTAGCAGAGGAAGATGAACGATAACACAAGAATAGCAAGCGGACCCCTCTGTTTGTCAAAACAAACACCATGCGATTGAGGCGACGACCTGCTGGTCTGTCTTGACACATGAGGTATTATTTCACTTCGCACAGTAGAAAAAAAAATGGGGCCATTTCTGTGGATAGCAACAGCCGGGAACAGGAGACCAAAAAAAAAACAGAGACGTTATACTGTACTGGAAAGTCACCAGTGAAATCGATATGCCTGATTTCAACAGAGAATCCGATTTTCTCTGGTCCAGTAGCGCCAGCTGTGTGTCTGCGCTTGTCGTCAGCAGCCTGCAGCACAAGCGGCAGATGGAAACGCTGCATTAAGAAGGTGTGATGTGGTCCGAGACAAGGTGATATGCCTAACACCCTCCAAAAAACACCTCTACCTCAATCATCCTCCACTTCACAGCTCATGCCTAAAGAGATAGTGCCAGTCCCTCGATTAAAAGAAGAGGGGGGAAACAGATGAATATTGGCTATCTGTTTTCGTAAGTTGTGCCAACCACCTGTTGCGTCTCCCTGTGAGTGTGTTATTGATTGGCTCGCGTGTGGTTGGAGGCGATGCGAGTGATTGGGGGAGAAGGCTAATCCTGCTCATCCTCTTTTTCGCCGGAGTTAGCGTGCTGGGGGAGATGCCTCGTCTCCTCTCTTCACCGCTGTGACCTGAATACAGAGCGTGTCTTGGTTCAGCCTGGAAGAGCATTGTTTTGATACGGATGTCTGCATAACTAGATGTCAAGCTGTCTGAGCGTGAGGTCATGTTAACATAAAGAAAAACCACTCTGTTCTCTTTGCTTCAAGGAATGTTCAAATCCAGGTATTTGGGTATCTTTTTTCATCCTTGGGATTGTTAAATTCTTGCTAACAGGGACCCTGTAAGGTTATCTGATGCAAGCTACTGAAAACAGAGAGATTCTGTTCTCTTTGTGAAACTTAAGCGATTAATTCGGCCCAAAATAATCATTCAGTCATCATACTCACCCTCGTGTCTTTCCAAAGTCGTATGACTTACTTTTATCTGTGGAGATTTTTAGTATCGTACTGGTTGTTCTTTTCTATCCTAATTCTAATAATGAGGACTAAAGCATTCAAGGTTCAAAAAGCATTTTATGAAAGTGGTTCATAAGGCTTGTGTGCTGCATTCCAAGTTTTCTGAAGCCATATAATAGCTATAAGTGAAGAACAAACTGAAAAGTCATTTTTTCACTACTTACGTTGTTAATGAATCAGTTCAATTCACGACTGAATCATTCAGAGAGGTTTTGTGAGAGGACTACTTTTCTTATTACTGAACAAATCATTTAAGGTTCACACACATTTGCTGTTGTTTGGTGAATTTTCGAGCCAAAATCCAGTCATTTTAATAGGAATCAATAGGATTGGGAATTTCACATGAGGGTAAAAGATTGCATTATTCAGTAATTGTCTTCCCTCCAGTGGACTTTTAGGTTGTTAATGAATCAGCCTGATACATTAAAGCTGCTGTATGTAGTATTGACAGCTAGTGGTTGAAATGAGTTCTGCAGTCCAAATCCAAAATATTGGAGAGAAATGACTCAATGCTTTATAAGTCAGGTAGAATCTGTGATCTCTGAAACTAGTTTGTTTGCTGGCTTCCAAGGCTGCAATGTGTTTTCTGCCAAATGGCGACCCAGGATGTCAAAATACTATTGGTTAAATTGGCAGTGGGCAGGATCACAAAGAACAAAACAAAAACAGACATTCCGACACAGAACACACATTTCAATGTAAAATAAATGGCTGTAGTGTGTGTTGTTTTTTAGAGAAACAAATATTCCTAAATATCTACTAACATATCATGGTATTTTTATGCTTTAGGACAGTCAAAAAATTACATACAGCACCTTTAAAAAAAAGATGCATTTCAAAAAAATTATTCATTCAATAATTGGGCAAGCGCCACTTCCTCTTGGTCTCACCTATTGAGACCAGATCATCAAGTCAATAAAATAAAATCAACTACAGGATCAGTCAAATCATTTAAGGAATAGTCACATTTGCTGTTGTTTAATAAATTTTTGTGGACGAATTCCTGACATTTCATTAGCAATCCATGGAATTGGGAATTTTGTTTGAGGGCTAGAGTTTTTACAGTAAGTTATTATTCATTAATTATCTTCCCTCCATGAGTGGACATGTTATTGAAGCAGTCCAGATCATGAACGAAACATTCAGACTGGTTTTGTCACTGAGTTAAGCATCACTACCGAATCATTCCAATTAGTAACCAAATCATTTAATGTGCATCAGATTTACTATGGTTTGACAATTTTTTTTTTTTCTCAATAGAAATCTACAGGATCCTGAATTTCATGTGAGGGCATTTTAGACTGGTTTTAAAAGACTGACTCATAAGCCTTTTCCTCACAGAAAATGATCATATGACCTGAGAAGACTTGGAAATAGTGCCAAAGTTGTATGGATTTCTATTATGATACTTGTATGATGCTTTTTCGGCATTCTGGAGGTTGACAGCCCCAGTCCTCATTTACAACTATATTGAAAAGAGTGACCAGGATATTCTTCAAATTTCTCCTTTTGTGTTCCGCATAAGAGAGTCATACAGGATTGGAATGACATGATGCTGGGTAAATGATTTTTGGATGAACTATGTCTATAATTTTTCTTTAACATGACTCCAAATCATATCTTAAAAGGCAGCAGTTGTTGCTTGTACCTGAGAGGCAGCAGTTGTTGCTTGTACCTGAGAGGACACAAGCAGCACCGAGCAGCGTTTAAGGCCCAATGTTGGCCCATTTTTTAAATGAGACTCTATTAAATGTCGAGACAGTTGACAGCAATTAAGGTGCTTAGAGAAAGGCATTTACTCAATCGTCTCTTTCTGTTGCAGTCGGTTTCTCCGGCCCAGGTAATTTCGAACCAGTCTTAGGGAATGAAAACAGGTTGGCTCTGCAATTGTGTGCCAGTCTAATAATGGAATCTCGTAAGTCACAAGGGACAGGCTCATTTTTACAAAGCAACAGAGAAAGTCCATTACCCTCTGTGTTGCCTACCTTATGGTGCCTTTTATTTCTTAATTGAAACTCTTGGCTGTGTTATAGAATGGACAGAAACACAGAGAAACAGGGACTGCAGAAGAGGGGAGAGACAGCAGACAGCCAGATCCAGAAGCCCTCTCTTCTTTGCCACCTTCGGCAATGACGGGTCTAAAAATATCTACAAGCTTCAATGAGCATGATCTTTCCAGTGAGGACACTATCACCATCCCCACTCATCTCACAGCTACGAGGGAACTAATAACTAGTGACTCCAATGCAAACAGTCAAATTATTTGCAAATTGTCAAACTGTTGATAGGTTCGACAGATCAATCATTGATGAGTAAACATACTGCAATAACGGTATGCTTGTTATAGTGCCCAAAGAGTTGGTAGATTGAGGTTTAAGATGCAACGTGATATCTAATTTTATTTGGTAGCAGCTCCACAGAGCAAGTAATGCAGGGGTCATGCTCTGAAATGGGTCATTTTTCAAGTTTGATTAGGTGATTTTTGTTTTTAAAGAACGTTTTTATCTGTTAATAATTGCATTTGAGATTTGAAGGTAAATTAAGCAATTGTAATAAATGTCAGGACATAATTATGCCTTCAGAAAGGTAACCATTTAATTTTACATCACTAACTAACCCTGCTGTGCTCAAATTCATGAAACTACAAGGTGAAAATCATGGAAAACCTTATAAAATGTAAGACTCTTAACACACACACACACACATATATATATATATATATATATATATGCTAAAAAAGCAAGAAGAATGCATGAACATAAAGAGGCAAAAAAGGGTATCTGGATATTTGTTACTATTTTTATAAAAATTTACATTTTTAGTATTTTGCAAAATATTAGTTAAAAATTGGTATCAGCTATTAACTGTTAAGTTTTCTTGTTTACAAATATGTATAGGAGAATACAAATGTTTTCGTTTAAAATGACCCATAAATTTGTGCCATTGCATGTTTTCCAAGCACAAGTAATAGGCTATAATTTTTTGTTTAAAATACATTTTATTTTCATTGACATCTAATTGTGTTTTTGTCTGCTGCATTTATTTCTCCTTGTTTTATTGTTTTGCCCATTTTATTTATTCATAAGTTTGCAGCTGCTATG
The DNA here is from genome assembly GCA_021397915.2 of Tor tambroides. Classification (NCBI taxonomy): domain Eukaryota; kingdom Metazoa; phylum Chordata; class Actinopteri; order Cypriniformes; family Cyprinidae; genus Tor; species Tor tambroides. Next base: position 10,849 of record JAFVLL020010894.1, read on the forward strand.
CATTTTAAGTGCTCTGCAGCTGAACTTCTCTGTGGCAAAAAAGTCAGATCTTATGTTGTTCAACGTGTAAGTGCAGTGATGGTGTTTAACAACACATCAGGTTCATTTTTTCCATCACGACAGCTGACTAATTCACAAATCAGATGAATGTCTATTATGCATTCGCCTCAAGGTGGGAACATCATTTGGCTGTAATCTCTAAGAGACCCTTCAGCTTCCTTACAGGCTACTGCTATTGTCTGATTTCTTGCCCGTACAAACCACTTCCAGTAAAAGGGTCTGTGAATACGAACCCCCCACACGTTTCATTCGGCGCCTCTGAGCCCTTTTGTTTTCCATTTCCTATTCCCACTTTTTGTGACAGCTTCTCAGCTGCTGGTTCGGATCCTTTTAAATTGTTGCTTCTGATTATGCGCGTGTGACAAGCCCAACCATTCTATCTCAGAAATGTCAATTGGCTCTGACTGATTTTCATTTGAGCTGTCTATTCCCAACACGGCATTGATTTCTAATGAGAGAGCTGAGTAAACACTGTCATCTGAGGAAATACATACGCTGATTATAAACTTCTCTATACTGAGGGAAATGACGGCTCACAGATATCTGTCTGCTCCCTCAGTCCCTAATGAAAAATATAGAGCGGCAGATTTGTTACTTCATTGGGCTAATTGAGTGTGACAGGCAAAGAGCAAGGAAGAGGGAGGGTGATAAAGCAGCACACAGAAGCTGCCAAAGGCCACACTGGCAGGACAAGCTCACCCCAGGTGCTCTGTGGGGTTTCCTATTAGGATGACTAGTGTTTGGATGAGCAGTGATGCTGCTGAGGCCAGCAGGGCATGGGAAGACGGGAGACCGGAGAGGAAGAAAGGCCAATGATCACTCAGACTTACGAGCCTTGGCGAGGCCACTGCTTGGGGCCAAAACCCACGGCAATGTGACATAAACATGGCTAAATATTCACTTTCATTAACTGAACATGCATTTGGAGCGGCATACATCCTGTTACTTAAGAAATCAGATAGTTTTGGCAAACATTATGGAGATATTAAAAGGATAGTTAAGGCAAAAATGAAAATTCAGAAAATTATGTTATTTTATTTGATTTTATTAGATTTTTTTCAGTGGAACACAAGAGAAGACATTTTGTAGAAACTTCACGCAGACATTTTCCATAAAATGACAATTGACCTTTCGCAAAAACCCACCCTCCTTAGTTACTGTTGCTATGTCCAACAAGCCATGCCACTCTCAGACTACACATCATATTCTCACGCAGTAAAAATACATTACGGATCAAAGAGTAAACTGAAAACACGCCAACAGACAAGACAAAGCAGGTTACTTCTGTTATGGAACAAGGTCTCAGCTTTCAAATTTTGTCATTTTTTAAAGAAATTTAAACAATAAATACCATTTTGTGGCTCTTTGATGATCTTTGATGCCTCAGATCAAGCGGCACACGTGAACTGATCCTCTTTTACTTAAAGCACAAAATTAACGTGAATGAACATGAGAATGTAATTTTTATTTCAACCGCGGAAAGACGTCAATGCACAACATTTTTCAAGTTTAATCCACCAAAGTTAATCTACTCTTGGATTCAGGACTCAGGACGTTTTTGACGGGAAAATCAAAAGGGTGTGGTGCTTATGTGCACTTCCAAGACCCTCTGTTCAGACACAAATAAATGCATAAAAAATGCTCAGAGTAATGCTGAAAGAGCTATTCTGTACTGTAATATCATTGTGTCTTGTAAAGAAAATGAATATTCAAACTATAGTCTTACATAGTCATATAGTCTATAGTTTCAAATATACTTATTATACTCTGTCATAACTGTAATTTTAATTATCTGTCGACACGATGCCGGTGAATTGCAGAGCTGGTGCAAACATATCCACATCACTATGATCAGATACTTTCTTAACTGCTGTTTTCTCACCGCTGTCATCTTTGTTGTGTGTTTATTTTGTTATTGAGAGGAAAGTGCATATTTACATATTCATATCAGATGTCGCTCTCAGCAGCATGGACGGCATTGGGATGTTCTTTAACAGCTCATTAACAAAGTATTTCCAACTTATTTTTACATTTAAGCAAAAAAAACGAAAAGAACTGTAATAACCATGAGTCATGTTCAGTCTGTTCTTGTATGTTACGTGCACACGAGCACGAGCACACATCTTGCTGGCTGCAATTCACTTAATGGCCACCGGTGTCGCTAATAGCAAGAGTTTCTGAATTCCACATATAGCCCCTTTAGCAGTAAGTAGTAACGTAGTAAGGACATCGTTGAAATAGTCCATGTGACATCAGTGGTTCAACCATAATTTTACGAAGCTAAGAGTACTTTTTTTGCACAAAGAAAACAAAAAGTATAGCTTCGTAAAACTATGGTTGAACCACTGATGTCACATGGACTATTTCAACGATGTCTTTACCTTTCTGGGCCTTTCGAGGGTCAGAAAGCTCTCGGATTTCATCAAAAATATCTTAATTAGTGTTCTGAAGATGATTGTAGGTCTCATGGGTTTGGAACAGCATGAGAGTGAGTAATTAACTAAAAATTTAAATATTTTGTCATCATTTACTCACCCTCATGTTATTTCAAACCTGTATACGTTTCTTATGCTGAACACAAAAGAAGATATTTTGAAGAACCAAAGAGTTGTTGGCCCCCACTGACTTCCACAGTAGGGAAACAAATATTATGGAAGTCAATGGGGACCATCAACTGTTCTTCAAAATACCTTCTTTTGTGTTCAACAGAAATTCATAGGTTTGGAACGACATGACAAAATGACAAAACTTTCATTTTTAAGGTGAACTATCCCTTTAAGACATAAAAATAAGAATAATATAGCATTATACGATTAAAAATAAAGGTTCTTTATTGGTATCAATGGTTTCATGAAGAACATTAAAATCCATGAAACCATTTCAGAGCAGGTTCTTTATAGTGGAAAAAGTTCTTCAGATTAGGCTATTAAAATGTTCTTTACACAAGAAAAAAAAGGTTCTTCTAGAAACTGTTCACTTAAGCATTCTTTAGGGAACCTAGAATGGATCTGTGGCATTGAAAATATGAAAATCTCAGTCTGAGACCTTCACTTTTAGGATTGTAGAAGTAATCTGCATTACAGAGGGAAAGGTTTGACATCCCGAAACTTTCTTTTGAAACCCTTTAATAATGCTGGCATACTGCTGGGGGACATCAAGATAAATGCCAGTGCATTTTGTTTACAAAATAAATGAAATTCAATCTTGATTTAAACTCTGTAATACTTTAATGTACCAGACAGTAAAAGGCCCTTTAAGGCCTGTAAGTGGGCACCTTATTAGAGAGGAAATAAATAAGCATCATCTGAGCAATCATTGCTGTCTCTCCCTCTTTCTGTCTCTCTTTTTCTTTCTCACACTTGCACTCACAGTCTCCCACTTTCTTTTTCACAGTCCCAGGCGTCATTGCAGGTCAGCATCCATCCTGGGTCTGTTGTCTAATTAACAGGACGCAGCCAAAAAGAACCCTGGCCAAAAAGAAAAGAAAAAACCACACACACACATAGCCCAGAAATAAATATCATCGAAAATGGAAAAATACTGTAAGTGGTAACTAGCAAGTTCATCAAGACAAACTTTGAAGTCGTGTCTGAAAGTTTACAAAATTTTAAAAACCCTTTAGGTTTGAAGGCTGTCATACACTCAAATTCATACAATCAATGAGGTTCAATTTTGTTTGGACCCCAACATTCTTTAAAATATCTGCTTTTATTTTCCACAGAACAAAGAAAGTCATTCAGGTTTGGAGTGTGGTGGATGGGGCTTGCAAGCTCTAAAACCAATTATAATTTTGAAGAAACCATACATTGACAGTATGTAGGCTTGACTAACAAACTTCACAGCAGCTGCTCAAGCTTCTCTCTCTCCTTTTTCATCCCTTTCTTTTACCCTCTATTTTCCCTTCTCTCATGTCATCTTCTAAAATATACAGTTGCATTTCTTTTTCTAGATGAATGAGGCTTACCCAAATTAGCCACTCTGGTGCATGGCTGGGCACCATGGGATGAGTGTGCGGCTATTTAAATAATGTCAGGGCCTGCAAAGGGAAGGAGGGAGCAGACAAGCAGACTAATAACCAGATTTCAGCAACATGGCACTCTCACTCTGTCTTTCTCTCCCCCTTTCCCCCTCTCTCTCTCTGAAGAAAATTATTTCTTGGACTAAAAATACCCATATCCCTGCCAAAAATACTTTCATCTCCAAGCACCAAAGATGTTCTAATTCATTAAGAGCTCCCCCACTGAATGAACCTCAAGCGAAAGAGCGCGAGAACAAATAAATTAAGGATCGAGCATTAATTAAATGGAATAGCCACGCTGACATTAACACAAAGCATGTCACATGTTTTAGCATATTATTTGGGAACGTGAAGGAGCATCTATATTGCACATTCCTGGTGAATTCTCGTTTTGCCTGGGGCGCCGCTCTCACGGATCATGTAACACTGGTTTAGCCAAATGCCTGAGGAGTCTTTTACCAATGGTGTTGCAAAAATGTCATCACACTGTTCTTGTCAGGGATAATATGGCCAATTAGTGTGCACACAGACTGGGGAATATCAAAAAAACACAAATTGCAGGTCGTGTTTTGGATGGAGTTCATTCAGGAGTGCAATATTTTATAGAAGTGAGCAGCACTCTATGGCATTTCTAGGCCTAGAGTGAAGCATTAATTCTTAATTGTTTACAGAGGAATTTGTTTACGTCTCTGCAAACACCACTGCGGTTGTTTATGTGTCTTCAAACACACAAGCGGTGCATTACTGAACGAAAACGCAAATTGAAGCATAAATAACATAAATGACTGTTAAATGACTGTCAAATGGCCTTGATTAATTCAATTAACCATCAGAAACCTTTTGATCTGCTTTCACATCTTAATGAGCACCATCTTCTTGTATATTTTTGCATTGGTGAGCATGAGTTTCTAGATTTACTGGTCACTAGTTAGCTGGAAAGTCTTTGATTGTGTCACATGTGATTTTCCTTTTCTTGGTGCATTTCAAATGTGGACCAGTGCAAGCCATAAAAACCGCCGTGCTGTTTAGCTTTTTTTAGAAAGCTTGTAAAGGAAAATTATTAATATTCAGCCTTGAAGCTTTATACTTAAAGTTACACTGAGTCGAGCAGGACCTACGGTCTGTTTTCTGCAGTAAAGAACATAAAGCTGGATACTGTATCTCAGGCTTTAATTTCTTTTGAAACAAAGCAAGCACTATAAAAGGGTGTAAATTATTAAAGGGAGAGTCTGAATTTGAACCTCCACTGAAAACTGTGCTGACTTACTCTTTTTGGATTTTCCTCTCTCTCTTGAACCGGAACTGAGATATTTTTTCGAAATAATTAAACAGGAGGGCGGGGGTGTTATACATGCAGAGCAACATTGTCAAATAATTCTAATTGGACTATTTTTAACCCGCTGTTTCCAGTCCATACAGCTTCCTGCATGTTTGTTGGGTGTTTATGTTAATGAAGGCCTGAGTTTAACATCAGCTATCAGCACTTATCACCGTCATCAGTACCACGTTGTGACACCCAGATATGCAAGGGCATTCTCATCAAGAGCGCAGGCACACACAGCCATATTAATGACAGAGCTGTTTTTATAAACAAGTGTAAAGAAGAATATTGCATTTGACCATTTTTATCAAGCCAACCATCTACTAATCTTTGGCCACTGATGCAGACTGTATGAGATGCATTTTGCTTCAGTGAACATACAGACCATAGAGATTAAACCACCATAGACTCAAGATTATGCACTAAAGAATATTTTTTGGTATGCTGATTGTAGTCTAGAGCTAGCTTTATTTTTTAATATTTTTATTTTAATATATTAATTAAAGCCACTGGAACTCCTGATAAATCAAGCAGGTGCATAGGAAAAATAAAAGCAAAAGGTCTAACAAAAATCATGAATCTCACACATTTTATTAATGTTTAAACAATGCCTGATGAAGGCTGTGTGACCAAAATGTTGTATTAAAATTTGTAAGCAGTGTGCATATTAAAATATAACATATTTGTTTGATCTACCATGTGAAATTCATTTAAATCATGCATCAGAGCTTTTGATTATTAATCGCAATAAAGCAACTGCCGCCTCTGTCTGTGTTGCTTCTGCATACTTCATGATTTCTCAGTGCTAATAGTATAACAAACAATAATAAAAATATAATAATAATAATAATAAACATCAACATTTACTTGGTCTGCATTCTCATAGTGAAAGTGTATGTGTATGTAGGCCTAGATAGATAGATAAATAGATAGATAGATAGATAGACAGATATACACACATTCATTCTGGGAATATAGAACATTTAAGCCCCGTTGTACATTATATAAAATAAGATATTGGTATTTAAGCCAATAATGATCATACAGCCTGAAAACCCTACATTTTGAGGGACTTCGTTGTTCATACAATATATAGAAAAGATCTGCACAAAGATATTAAATTTGACATGTGAAACTGCCAAAAGGTGTCTGTTATGCTTAGGGTGTAGTAATGATATTTGACTTTATTTAAGAACCACCATCACAATGTGAATCGCCGTCATAGCTCAAATTGTCTGATCTAGGTCTCCACCTAGTGACCATTACATGATATTGCTGTTATTTTTTTAATATATACCTCCTATATGCATTAGTAGCCTACTCAAATCCACTAATTACTACTAATCATCATTCCTTCTACTAATTCACATTCTACTGCTCAAATTAGATTAAAAACTAGAACTCTCTGTAATTCTACTCAATAATGAGTTTTAGCTACGCTTGGAGTCCCAGCGTCAATTTATAGACACATGCCAGTAATTTGACCTCCCGCTGACTGCAGTGACACAGGAGGCAATCTAATGACAAACTAATGACACAGTCTCCTGGCAACAGCGGACGTTGATGATTACACCTGTGGCTTCCATCTGCATAATCCCACATTCCCCACCACATCTAGAAGAGAGATGCAGCATTAATGGAAATATATTCTATTTATTGGTTAATTGTTTGCTTTTATCAATCATTAATGGAGGAGGAACGAGAACCTTATCATGTAATACTTCTCAAGGCGCCCTGTGAGAGTTCAGATGAAGTGAGCAGGTGGCTGTGCAGACGTATGAATCTGCCCTGTGGAAAGGGTCCAGAGGGAAGGTATGACTTTGAGAGCATGGTTGAGACAGACAGACGTGCGTTCTCCAAATTCAATCGTGGAGCCCAGCCGCCTGACGAAAGAGCTCCTCTGGCACCGCTGCGTGAAGATGTGTCTCTATTAGATCCGTGCTCCCGTCAACTGAGTGCAGGGGCACAGGTGCATCTGGAGGCAAAGAACAGAACCCCATTCATCGATAAGGTTCACACTGCGTCCGATCTGTGGGTTCCAGCAGGAGTGCGCGACAGGCCTCAGACTCCTCCAACCAGACCTTCAGCTCTGATATATGACATGTCTGAGCACAAGAGGTGGAACTCCAGGATGAAACCAGAGGCAGCATTGAAGGCAAACCTCGGCGGTAACTGCAGTCTTTTTTGGTTTTACAGGTTTGGGCTGACTGCAGCAGTGTGCAACAAAAAGCAATTTTACAGTATTAGATTCTTATTTATTAACAAACTCCATCTGCTTTGTTATCAGGTTGGACAAGTGCACAGAGTATTAAACACCCCTCTCAGGACAACCATGAAATGAATGCGGTCAGTCATAGACATGCTCAATTATTCATCTTTGCTACAGTAATAATACTTTGTTCGAAGTTTTATCACTTTTTCAGAACTAAACATTAACTATTCATTTGAAATGAGCTTTAAAGAAACAGTTCACTCAAAAATGAACATTCTGTTCATGTTGCTCCAAACCCGTATGACTTTTCTGTCTTCCTTGGAACATAAAAGGAGAAAAGGAGAAGAACGGTACTGGTCGCTTTTATAGATGCAGGTACTATGAATGTAGCTGCGGTTTTTAATCTTCAAGAACAAGAGCACCATAAAGGTATCAAACAATTGTTTATTGGTTTGTTTCTGTATTCGGAGAATCTAAACTATTGCGAGACCTTGTTTTGTGCAAGGAACAGACCTCCTAATTCAGTTTCTCTCTTGGCACATCTATGAGAGAAGCAATGCTCAATTTCATTAGTTGATTCGTTTAATAAGATCTGAATAATTTGTTTATTTGCTAATTAGACTGATCTGTCTCTTAAGTTTAAGTAGCGACACAATGGCCCTGTTAACTTCTGGTTTCATCTGCTTCGAGTTACTTTTAGCTGTACAAAAACAGTCGGAAACACTTTAGAATACTGTTAATGACTAACTGCACAAGAACACATGAGTAACGCAATATTAGCACTCTAGTAACTACTAGTAACTAACAAGAAACTCTAATTAATGAATTAGTAAGTAATAGTGCTTAGTCGAATGTGGTAGTTCACTATTAGCTAATCAGTAACTATTATTTTTTCATACCTCCCTAAGAACTACTAAGAACTACTGTATACAGGTTCATAATTATTATGAATAATACATAATGTATAATTAATTCTAAAGTGAAGGTCATGGTAACCCACTAGTAATGACTCAAGTATTACCAAATTCTTCAGCGGGAATTACTAATTATTTGGATCAGTATTCTAAAGTGAAGATCATGATAACTCCCTAGTAATGACTGAAATCATTGTAAGCTTTTGGGGGTTTTGTAAAGTATTGGATAATAGTTATTCAGGTGTTACTACATCCGTCTAAAGGAATCCTAATTTTTTGGTTCAGTATTCTAAAGTGAATATTGTGATAACTCCCTAGTAATTACTGAAGTCATTGTAAACTTTTGAGATTTTTGTAATGTCCTGGTTAGTAATTCATTTTGCTAGATTTGGTAACAGTTAAAATCATTACTAGTGGGTTACCGTGATCTTCACTTTAGAATACTGATCCAAATAGTTAGTAGTTTCTTCAGAAGGATGTAGTAACACTTGAGTCATTACTATCCAAAACCTTACATATATCTCAAAAGCTTACAATGATGGCAGTCAATATTAGGGTCTTATGATGCTTTTCACTTTAGAATACTGATCCGGGTAATTAGTAGTTCCTTTAGAAAGATTTGGTAATACTTGAGTCATTACTAGTGGGTTACCATGATCTTTATTTTAAAATTAATTATTCATTATGCATAATTCACATTAATTATGAACCTGTATACAGTAGTTCTTAGGAGTTCTCCAGGATATATGAAAAAATAGTAGTCATTGTTTAGAATACTGTTCCGTCGCTAATGAATAACTACATAGGAACAAATGACTAATGCACTATTAACATTGTAGTAACTACTACTACCTAAAAGAAACTCTGATTAACGATTTAGTAAGTAATAGCGCTCAGTTGAAACTGGTAGTACACTATTAGCTAAAGTCTTAGTCTGTTTTGTCACTTAACTGCTTTTTCTTATCATATGTTTTAAATGTATTGACATAAATAACACTGGTTTGTAGCTCAAATACTTTTATCATTTACTGCACATAGTTATTTTAGCTACAGTATTTACCTAATGAATCTGAAGTCTCGAACATTCAAAGAAAGCTGACAGTTTGAATGAAAACCACACATGTGCATGCAATGTGTTCATGGGAAGATAGATAAGGGATGACAGGGGAAACGGACAGTCTCTGCCAGTGTTGGAGGTAACACATTACAAGTAACGCAAGTTACGTAGTCAGGTTACTTTTTTAAGTAACTAGTAAAGTAACGCATTACTTTTAAATTTACAAGAAAATATCTGAGTTATAGGCTTAATTTCCTGTGTCCCGTACTGAGTCAATATGGGGTCGTAATTTTTTATCTTTAAATATTCAGCGTCGGGAACTGAGAGAGAAAGCTGCCGAGCTGCATATGCACAGAGTGAACATTTCTGCGTTACACAGTGCATCTGGGAACGCCGCTTTCCTGCCTCTCCCAAAACACCACTGCAGCGGATTATCAGTGAAACATACTTACATTTTGGTCTGTTTCTCAATCCAAACTTTTGTTATGGCTTCATATGTGGAATAAAGCGCATACATAGAGTCCTCACCTACTTTTATGATAGCTTACTTTTGAATCTTTTTTAAACATAAAGGGTCCAGTCAGCATTCATTGTCAAAAGAGCTAAAACTAGTAGGCCTATATTCTTCCAAATTTCCAATTTTGTGTTCTTTGGAAGAAAGAAAGAAATGAAAGCAAGAAAGAACTAAACTTCTATTTTATATTTTCCTATTTTGTCACCCTGTATACGGGACATTTGCTAAAATATTGCCATCTTTCCTCTGTGTCTTTGCACTATCCCTTTATAGGGTGCAGAACCATCTGTTCTTTTTGATAGCATAGCAACGGCAGCTCGACAATACATCTACACCTCTGCAGCCCAAAGGTCTGATTAGTTGCTCTAAAGGCTCTCTTAACAGCACAGCTACCACATTTTATTTTCCAAGACTCTCTCAACTTGACAAACTGGTACTTTTCAAAAGATTTCTGTACCATTTGTGTCTTCATACATTTTACAGGCACATTTATCCAAAACTTACAGTGCATTCAATGTATACTTCAGGGTAAACATTTTGTCAATATATGTGTAACACCTATGTTGGTGCAATGGTAATTTCAACTGTAATTTCAACTGAAATCAATATTTCATGTCCATGTATTTATTTATTTGTTACATAACCAAAAACAGGATAATATAGAAGCTAATGTGCCAGCTGTTCATATCCCTTATACATGTGATTGTGTGAATATGCTCTGGTATAGAGCTTATGAGGATGTAGACTGGGACTCAAAGTTACCTCCTCGCCACAAACCTCCCACAACTACTCTGGAGAAAATGGCTGACCCTGTGAGTCAACGTTTTGTGTTGAAGCGATACCACAGCAGACCTGGGCTGTGGCAGGTGAGTCTGCAGCACTGGATGTGAGGTTAGTTCCAGTGAAGATCTGAGACATTAAAGGAATAGTTCACACAAAAATGAAAATTTGCTGACAATTTAGTCACCCTCAGGTCATCCAAGATGTCAATGAGTTTTTTTCTTCATGGAAACAGATTTGATGAAATTTAGCATTACATCACTTGCTCATCAATGGATCCTCTGCAGTGAATGGGTGCCGTCAGAGTGAGAGTCCAAACAGCTGATAAAAACATCATAAATATCCACAACTAATCCTCACGACTCCAGTCCATCAATTAATGTCTTGTGAAAACGTCTTGTCTGAATCAGGAGAGAAATACAATTAAAAGCATTCCAAAACGTTTTTAACATACATGTTGGTGGGTTTTGATGTGAAAGGACAAAGGGGGGTGGTCTTTTTTGGCTTTGGGTTTTCTACCTAACACACAGCTTTTTGCTTCACAAGACTGATGGACTGGAGTCATGTGGTTTACTTGTGGATTATTGTGATGTTTTTATCAGCTGTTTGGACTCTCATTCTGACGGCACCCATTCACTGCAGAGGATCCAGTGGTAAGCAAATGATGTAATGCTACATTACTCCAAATCTGTTGCTATGAAGAAACTAACTCATATACATTTTGGATGGACTGAGGATGAACTATTCCTTTAAGAGAGATTTCATTGCTTTCAGGCCATTGGATCCCATTGGAACAGACATCAGTTACGTGCCACATTTAATGCAAGGAAACCCATCAGCTTGTATGTGATTCAAATAACCTTTTGTTTTTATTTTAGATTTAATAAATTCTAAGAGTCTGAGCTTTCACTGTATATTTACAGATTTATATCAGATTGTGTATTAAAACTTGTTTTCAATTAACAGCACCAGTCCATGTCCAAAATCAGGCCATATACCTTTATACTGGTAAGCAGATACAGCGATCTTAGAGATCTCCAGTAAACTAATGAACATTCTGTATACATTATAATTTACTCAAATCAAATCATTTGCATACATTCCAGTGTATTGTTGCTGACAGTTATTTTTCAGTACATTTTATTAAAGCTTTGAATGATATTTATGATCTTGCTGTATTGTACAGTGGTACGGTGGGCTCTGAGAACATGGATAGTATGGATGTCCCAGGAGAGGACTTCATCCCTCTGACTGTTCTGCGCACCACAATACCTCCTCCCACCCCTGCCAGCTAGTATGACTCTGATCTGTGTATCTGTATATACATCATAACCATTCTACAAAACTCGTTATAAAGAAGGTGTTTTGTTTATAGCCGAACTACTATACCTGGTTACACTGGAAAAGCCCGGTTTGACAGACCACAGACCTCAGGTGTCAGTCTACCTTCTTTACCATATACTCCACAAACAGCAGGGTAAGTCATTTCAGCAGTTTGGATTAAGATATTTTGCTTTGTCTGATATGGACTGGCCATCTGTCCAGGATGTTTCCCTGCCTTTGGCCTGAGACGCTGGCACTGACTCCAGCATCTCTGTGACCTTACATAGGACAAGTGCAGGGAAATGGGTGTATGTATTTTTTACTTTGTAACATGATTATCTTGACAATCACTGTTCTCACATGAACCATAATTATAGATAGATAGATAGATAGATAGATAGATAGATAGATAATTTTAAACATTTTGTTTTAAGTTTTTAAATATGTGTATGTGCTTGTCATATGGTAGAATTTGCAGGGGAAATGTGCTTAATTTGCATTTAAAAATTGTCACAATAAGAAAAAAACTGAATAGTCCTAAAATAGCCATTTAAAAAATATATATATATATATTTTAATTTTTGATAACCTGGGCATGTTTTCATTTGATTCACTGTTTAAGTCCTACTTTCACATTTAATCATAATAATTATTATTAATAATTATCATATTATATTATATTATATTATATTATATTATAGGCCTATTATATTATATTATTATTGCATTGTATTGCTTACATTACACCTCACTGTAAGACCAGTTTGTCTCAGTAGGTGGCAGCAGTGCTTTGTATTTAGAAAGTTCTTCTGTAGGTTAACTTTTGTGGTCAACACCACAAAACTACACAAATTCTCTGAAATAATTTTCTTTGTTTCTAATTTTATAAATAAATAAGAATATTAATGATTTAAGAATTTAATGTTTAACTTAATATTTGAAACGCATACACACATGTATACATATAGTAAACATGCCCTATAGCAGTAAGCATATCATAGAATCACTCTGAAGAGGCGTTTCCCACAACTATTGCATTCATTTATCTTCTGATCTCTGTCTCTGTTTCTGCCTTAGTATGTACAATGTCAAACTTATTTTTTTCGAGCTCCTGCATGTTCCCCTTCTGTCAGTGTCTGCCCTAGATTTACAGCTCTTCAACCCTCTGCAGCATGGGCTCTGGCTGGAGGTGTGTGAACCGTGTCTTACAGCATCATTTAGTAGACCCCAGTATGACGTGTATGGCTGAACAAAGTTCAGGTCATCTTATAAAGCAGACCGAATTAATAAAGACTAGAAAGTGGAAAAATATACTTTAATTCTCAATTTTTTAAGTTAAAAAGGCATGAAAAATCATGAGGCATTGATATTTTCTGTGGGCTTCTGAAGAGTCAAATCAGACAGACACTACCGGGAACAAAACCAGCCTAGCGGCGCTCTTCCACCCTCCGTCTGCAACGGCAAAACGTCCTCGGCTTTCAGAATGAGTAGGAATGAGGTATCTGCAGCTTGAGTAAAGAGGAAGAAGGAGGAGGAGGTATTTGAGAGAAGCACTGGAGGAAAACCAAACTCCTCACCCAGGGACCGGGTGGTTTTTTTGAAAACGTGTTTCCTAGTTGGGCCCCAGAAGAGCTGGTTTACCGTCTTTTTGGAGCAGACCTCTCCAGATGGCCCTATCCAAAGCTGAGCTGCTCTTGTTGCCGGTGGTAATCGTGGTTTTTACTCAACCCAGATCCATTTTCCTGGAGTCACCGGTGCTCTGAAATCTGTTTCCTTTGCCGATAAAACAGGCCTCCCATCTCTTTTCCTTACAGCAGAAAGTCAGCACCTTTACAACTTCCTCTAACTCTCTCCTCCTCCTTATTTGGTGATAACTCAAATATCTCCAAACCGTTTTCATTCCTCCGCATGCAGCTTTGGCAACACTCAGTCACTTGAGAGTGTCATAGACAGACTCTCACAGTGTTTGCTTCATGGAAAATTAGACACAAGTGAATGAAACTCCCCTTTTCAAAGCATTAATAGACACAGTTGACACATAATGAGTCTACAGACTTTTTCCATCAACATCAAAATTTTAGGTTATAATGTCTGAATGATCAGCAGAATTATGCTAATATCATAGTAATTTACTGTGAATTCACATTATAAAGTTGTCCTGCTACTATAATTGTTTTGAAGTCACCATAATGGCGATTAGTGTTTAGTATTTGTTTGGGACCTTAGACCTTGTATGTTCCTATTCAAATTTCTGATCTAGTCATATCAGAAGTGTGACAAATGAAAACAAGTTATGACAAGCTAGAATATGAAATAAACCAATTGCCTGATTTGAAGTTAGTCAAGCTATCATTAGCATGAACATGAAGATTTTATTTTAGCATAATTTAAGCATGAAGATAAATCAGTAACTTATTTCATATTCATAACTGTTTGTGAATGGATCTTTCATAATTGTGAAGCAACTAGTAGTGAAGAAACGTCTTTGAAAGATGTGACATCAGTACTCAACATGCAAAACACAACCAATTAAAAACAACATTTACAACATAAACCAATCTTACAAAATAAACAAACAACACAAACTGATAAAAGTGAACAAAAAACAATTTAAATAGCACAATAATATACAAATAATATAAAATATTTTATATTATTATATATTATATACATTTTATATATACAAAAAAAACATTTCTGGTAAAATTATTTGAGATGTAAAGTTGTTTTTCTCACTTCATCTTGTCATCTTAACATACTGATTATGTTTGCGGTTTTGTGACTAAAACAGCGAGTATTTTAACATTTATAGATTCAAATGTTAAATTTTGTGGTAATCAACGACTTTTTTGTGGTAATCAGTAATCGGTAATCAGGATTATGCCACAAGTGCTGTTGATTGAATCCAGAATATTCCTTTAATTTGAACATTCCCACTTTGACCAGTGTTCCATTTCTAGGAGCCATCCTGGTACCTGGAGCACCCCTGACTATGGACACAAGGCTCCTCTGTCAGGAATGATCACTACTGTCCCACCGGGAAACCCTTACCTTCATCCCAAAGCCCCGGTACTTTCCATAAAATGACTCTAAAAGCACGGCAAGTTCCTTAAAGAGAAGAATAAATGATGAAGAAGTGTGGGAAATGAAAGTCTCCCTTTTCATGAAATCCAATCTGTGTTTGTGAATAGATCTATAATGATGCAATGTCAATGACTGATTCTCTGAGCTCTGAATAATGAGATGTTTTATTAGCATAATTTCCCTTGATTTAGATGAGTGCTTCTGAAAATGTGGAGGTTATGCCATTGTCTTAAACATTCGCTGTGGGTGTGTGTGTGGGCTTACGTATTTGACTATATGTGTGTCCATGCGGATAAATGAGTGAATCAGTTTCTCACAGATCCTCTTTTGCATGCTTTCATTACTTCGGTTCATTCAAATAGCACGTACAAACTGCTTGTGGAACTTAGAGCGACATTGTGGTTGTGCAGCAATAGCAATGCAAATAAAGCTTTGCCTGTTATCTTAAAAGAAAACAAAAGACACGCGTTTGTGAAATGCTCTAGTTTTGCACCCCAAGAACTGTGGTTTGGAGAATAAAAGAAAGAATACCAGTGCAGCTTCACCTGCTTGCAGGAAATAGGAACATGCTGGTTTCCTGTTTCCCCCTTTGTCGTCTTTGCGCTATGTTGAAAACAGTCCGCTCTGGAAGCAGCTCAGTTGAATCCAGCAGTTAAAGAAAACACCAACTACAAGAATCAACGTATGACTGAAAAGTGCTCAAAACCAAACTAATTCATTTATAGAAGTCCAAACAGTGTTCAAATTATAAACATCACCTTAAACATATAGAGTTGAGGAAATAAGATGCCATTCTAAGTTATGCTTTGCATAATGGTAAAACTTTTTCTGTTTTCAGTTGGTTTGACAGCTGAGCCATGGTGGGAATAAAACCCTCTCTGTGGTATTTCCAGAGATGGAGATGTGGTTAACTGATAACTAACGTCCATCTTGGGGCCAATGAAAGGGATCAGACTAGTCTTTTGTTTGAGGGTCTGAAGTGCTTTCTCTAAGGTGACCTTCAGCCCATCACTATGAGCCCACAAAAACAAAGTGAAAGCCTTTCCGAGATAACACAAAAGTTGCTGAAACAACCTCTAATGTTACTGAAATTTTCCTAATTATCTTTTCATGGTAAGATCTTCATCTACAAACATGCACGTGTAATATCTGAGGATATTAGGGGTCACCTCATCTGATTTAGAGCTATTCCTGCAGTTTGGCATAAAGTATGATGTGAAGCATAAAAGTTAACAGTTAATACATTTACTAAATTTGACATTATAAAGGTGCAAGATTTTGCTCTCTGAGCTCACACAGAAGTCACTTTCAAACCAAGAAACTTTCTGTTGGCCAGTGAAACGAACCCATGTAGCCCGCTTGAACCTGTTGCAAAATCTGCATGGGAAAATCTTCACCCACATATGAAATTTTGAACTGTGGATTCCTATTGAAACGACTTAATTCCACACACGAAAATTCTTTGAACTGTTCTAAATGTGAGCGGACTTTGACTGTTTTCTGTAATTTATCACATCCAGTTAATCAAAAGTCATTGATCAATTGCATATAATTTACTGAGCCCAGCTCTAACATGTTATAATTTTATGTAATTTTTTCTTAGTTTTCTTTAAAAAGGATCTAAAAGTGTTAACAAGTTTAAAAGAAAAAAGTTCAATGTAAATGAATGACTTAGTATCATGAAATCTATAGCTTTCGTTTCATTTCAGCTTTCATCCAGAGCAGTGTTTTTTTGTTGTGGTATTGATTTAGCATTGATACAGAAGTACCAGAGTCAGAATTGTATGAAAGCCCGAAAAAATATTTTTTTTATCTCAAACCTTTTTTTTTTTTTTAGCATTTCTGAGAAAAAAAAGCAAGATATAACTCACAACTCCGATTTTACATCTCACTATATGTTCATATCTCACGATTGTGAGGGGAAAAAAAGTCTTAAGAATTATCAGATAAAAAGTCATAATTACCCTTTTTTTTTTTTTACCAGGCTTCCATTAAATAGAGTCAGGAGAAATGTGTATTTACAAACTAAATAGAGTCAGTTTTGATTTCTTGTCGACTTTAATGTAACTTATGTTTACAACATCATTGGAAAAAGTGACTGTGGAGACATTTCTGCACATATTTGTTTTTTTGTGACACTTTCAAAGTGAAATGTCCAATGAGTGTAGCTTAAAATATGTTCAGTTTTCTCTTAAACAAATGAATATGAATCTGGCAACATTTTAATTGTTTTCATATGTATCACAACAGTTTGGAAATGAAACGTCAGATGAGTATCGCTAAAAGATTAATGTGCTTGATTGCATTTGAAAATAATGTACCACATACATCGATACTGTTAACCGTGAGATAAGCTACCATAGCCTACCATTTTATCTTGCCTTCAGAAGTATTTGAATAATTTATCAAGTGTTGTGACTCATATCCAAGCATTCTGCATCGCAAAACCAATGCTTTACCAGGTGAGCTCCCGAGCAAGTTTAACTACTACATCCAAAAAGCCATGCATATGGAGCTGGTTATGTGATGCTAACGAAAAAAATGTTTACTATGGTGAAAGTGTTTTAAAATCGTAACACAGTATTGCGCAAGGAACCATGACAAAATAAGTATTTAACATGCCTTTACTGCCACTAGTGTCCATTGCACCTGGAGTTTTACAAGAGACAATTTTTCCAATGAGCCTTTGTTCATGTTTTGTTATAAATGGATTCATAAACCTAAGGTAGCTGTTTTCAGTAAACATAAAGAGAGATCAGAAAATCACATGGACTATAGAGTTGCCTTTGACCTCTTGTGACATTTAACCTCTGTCCAATCTAAGTATTAGCACGGCTATTTCAGCCAAGCTAACTCCACCATTCAGAAAGCTTCTCCAAAATTTAGAGGCATGATCATTTTAAACGATACTTTTCTCCACTCTTCTCAGCTCCTTAAGCTTAGTCTTTTTCTTGTCTACATCGTATCATTGGCTCAATTTTCAAGATGGGGTCACAAACATAATGACTGATTCAGCGACAGTCCTTTAGGGTCTTCACCATACTCGCTCGGCCGAGAGATTAATTTCCCTCCCGCCGCTACGTTTTTTTTGTGTCATTTCCACATAAAGAGGCTAAATGTCAAGCATGCCTGACTCCCTCCAGTGACACATCCATTCCCGCAGATAATTACCATAAGGAAATTGATGCTTTAGTGTGCAGAGGGGAATTTAATTTACTCTGACATCCCCCTGCATAATGCATTCCCAAAGAAAGTGAGATTTTTCAGCCCCAGATTACGAATTTAAATACAGCAGACTATTAACGTGATTACCAATCTCGAACATCTCCGACTTATTTAGGTAGTTAAACCAATTATGGATTGCATGTTGTTAAAGTTATAAATTAGAGGGTGTGAAAGCTGCTTAAAGATCCATGAAATAAGCAATAAGAGGATGTCTCTGTTCTTAGCGCCAGTACTTTGCTACTGGATAACTTAAGATAATATGTTTATCAGCTGTTGTTAGCTGGCAAGTGTTCATCCTATCAAATCTAAACTGCATAGAAATATTAGGCATTAGGCGTCACGAAAGAACAATTTACTACATTGTTTTACAGCATTTATTAGGTTAATGATCATTTATAAATATATTATTGTTCATTGCTAAATTATATTTGTTGATAATACATAACTAATGTTAATTTACAGAACTTGAAAGATTAAAATGTGTATATGTTGAAATAAAAATGTGTACATGTAGAAATTTACATTATTCATTATTATTTTGTATTAGCAATGCTGACATAAAGTATTGCTGGAACTTCTCATATAATTTACTGCTGTTATGTTTTTCGGCATTCAAAATATAACTTTAGATTCCATGCAAAACATTTTATCACAGCAAATATTTTATTCTGAGCATCAATTTCAGTCAAATCCATTAGAATCAGTCATTTTAGATACCCGAGTTAAAATTTACCCCTGTAACCCTAGGTCAAGTGGTTTGGAGAATGGATGGATAGATGATATTCCTGAATTTATTATTTAAATAATAAAGTGCAGAAGTGCACTAACACTGCACACACACACACACACACACACACACACACACACACACACAAAAAGTATTGGAATTATAAAATTTATTCTACAGATTGTTGCATTGTGTTTTATAAGAAAAAAAATATTTTGGTTTATCTACTTCAAAATTTCAAATTTAATTAAATGTATTTTTTTTACAAGCCATTTGGAATTGTGAAATTTACTAGAGAATTCTGTGTGAATTTTTTTTCTACACTAACCAATTGTTTCTACTCATTAACCAATTAGAACTTGACTTTAAAAAATAAACTTTCAACAAAACATTTCAAAAAGAATGTATAATATTAGAATTTAAAATTCTTTAGAAATGTTTAATACTTTTTAGAGTAAAATATTAATAACAAAAATCATTTTTCCTTGAATTGTTCATTTATAATTGTTAATGGAAAATATGAATTTCTTTAAGTAATGTTTAACACATAACAGTATGTCTTATTAAACCGAAAAAGAAAATGAAACACATTCATAATAATTTCCCCCCAAAATTACAGGCTGCACATGTTCTCAGCCATACGTTTGTGCAGAGTCATTGTGCACCTCCGTGGCTCTGCAAGTCTCCTCTCTGCTCTAATGGCTGGAGCTAGAACAAAGTTTGCTGAGTCACCTTACACCAAAAACATTCCCTCAACGCTGTCTCTGGAGGTTAGACTGTCCCACTGTAATGTCACAGCCAGTTTTTACTCCATTTATTAGGATATCAGAAGAAGAAAACATTCTGGCTCTCCGGAGGGTCACTAAATTACACAAACAACAGGTTGTCCTGAAAAAAAAAACAAGCCCACATCATCCAGGGTTCCCGTTCCACCCCACACCCAACTGCCTGAAAAAGTCCTCCTGGAGACAAGAGATAAGAGTGGCCTCCTTCTGAACATGACTCAGCACCAGCAGCTCCTGAGATATGGCTACCTGGAAGGGTCAAACATTTGGATCACTGGGAGCCAAAAAGACTCTCGTTTATTACACCAATACCGCAGCCATGAGGCAATGTACCGGAAAAATCATTTAAAATATAAGGGTGAAACATGGGAATTAAATGACCCTATTTGTTTAAGCCAAAATTGCTTTCTAACTCATTATTTATTGAGTATTTATATAAATATTAATGCAAAAATGATACCTTTTTGCATGATTGGTAGCAGTATTGTTAGTACATCCATCCATTCTGAGTCTAATGATATATTTTAAAGTAATATTGAACAGGTCAGATTGCACTGTCACAATCTTACTATAATGTCAAAAGAATGAAATTTTAATTCCATCCTTTCTCCAAATCGCTTACCCTTTGTAGAGTCACAGGGGAAATTTTATTGTTAATTTAAAAAATAAATAAATAAAGACCTGATTCTGAGATATTTTAAAAGTAAAACCAAACTCTGTTCACTAAAAGATGCAATTAATAGACTTGGGCCAGGAACTAGCATGTAATACACCCAGTCTCTGTTCCTCTGAACATACCCTTCATACATAACTACAAACTAGAAACTGACAGGATGTACAGCTTTCATCTCGAACAACATCCATTTAATGCCATAATGTGTGTTTTCTAAAACCTAATTGAAATCCTAGAAGATACGAATCAGTCAAGTGCCTTTCATGACCAGGTGTTATGTTTATAAACAATTAGACATAGATATCATATAGTATTTTGCATTAACTGTATGCATATGCATGCATAGACTTTACATTGGTCTTCACCTTTGTAACTCCAAATCTTCCCACAGACAATATTCAAAGAGCACCACCACCACCACCATAGCTCTGTATTTATGGCTCTTAAAAAAATGTAGCCTGTATTAGAAATGACTATAAAACATTAAATTAAAAAGAATAAGCAGCTTTATCCATACTTTATATAACAGTTAGTTTTGGTTCTATAATCCGATTGGTCAAACAGCACTCCAAGCGTGCCCATATTTAGTATAACAGCACACTCTAAAAAATGCTGGGTTAAATGCAACCCAGCACTGGGTAAAATATGGGCAAACCCAGCAATTGGGTTGTTTTGGCCCAGCGGTTGGGTTACTGCCCAGAAGGTTGAGTTAAACATTTAACCCAACTGTTGGTTGAAAACAACCCAATCGCTGAGTTTGACCATATTTTACCCAGAATTTTTTGGGACTTTTCACTGTTTGTACCATCTTATCCATTCACTGGATCACGAAGTGAACTTTCCATGCTCTGTAGACTGTGATCACTCAAAGGATTGAGCAGTTCGCAAAAAAGAACCAGTTTGCATCCAGTTTGAAAAAAAAAACGATTAATTCGCAAACCAGACATCACTAATCGGTTAAGCTGTGGTTCGGATGTAAACTGCATGTGTTTATATTCAGCAAAACATCTCTCGTGCTACTGCTATTTCTTAAATAAGGTATTAGAAATCATTTAAATCATCCGGTGCCCCATGTAAGTTTAATAAGGCCCTCTAGTGGGCTCCGGCCCCTCCCCACAGCAATTAATTAATTCAACCTTATCCGTTTCTTATTTAAATAGACATCAATTCACTTCTCATTTAAGAAAAGTATTCTACTAACATCAGTAAAACAGGTGACATGAGATCAAGAGACCCCTGTCCCTCTGAGAGAAATAAATAAATAAGAAATGATCAGTCCACTGTCCTAACCCGCCTCATCCCATCTCATGCATGGCTGCCAGTGATGGTCTACTGGGTGTCAGCTTTTATTGGCACGATACAAAGCGAAGTGCCAAGCTCTGCTGCCTCGATTCCCCGAGCAGACTCGGCCTCTGGAATAAAAGCTTGCAAAATGTCTCGCCCGAGCACAGAGACATAGTAATGCTGGGCTGGAAGGAGGAAGTGCAGTGGAGAGGGGAGGGACCGCGCGCAGAGTTCCAGACTGCTGCTGCGGCGCTGAGAACTTGTGCGCATGGAGCGGCGGGGGACAGCTGGAAGAGCTTCATATTGCAAACTCAAGGAATAGCAGGTAAATAACTCTCACAGGCCGGTCCAAGTGACACATGCCACAGATTTAGTACTGAAGAGTTGATAAAAATGTAGAGTTCAACTAAGTGAGAGCGAGGAGAACTGGCGTAATGGAAGTTTTTGTCCTGAACTCTGTAGCAGGTGCAAGCGCTTCAATCCTCTTGACATGGCGAAGGCGTGTTTGTCGCGCTCTACGCGTAATTACTTTATTTTGCGCCAGGGCTTCTTCATCAGAAGTTTTAAATGTAGTTTATGCGTTTTTCTTTTCTTTCTCTGTTCTTCTCGTTTTTGGTTCATCGTCTTTTTTCCAGTTTTCCCTATGGAAAAAGTTTCCCGATGTCCCATACGTGGAACCGGTGGAATTTTTTCCAATCTTTTCATTGATAATTGCATTTAAATATAGACAATATATTCCTTAATTATGTATGGTGTTAATTTTTTTGTTTAAATGCAACTTTGAACGTTACTTTCATTATCTTTCGATACGCACCTGTTGCTCAGCATACAAATTCCTATTTTTAGCAATATGGACATTTGAGATCACATTTTCTCCGAAAAATAAAAAAGTCTGTTTTAATGACACATACATTTGATCAGTAATATGTCGAAGGAAATGTGTGAAATCGAAAAGTTAGTTTTCTCCGTCCAGCTATGGATACATTCTTCAATAATAGTTTTTAGGAAGTTTTACACTGGACTTTTTTCTTCATTATGTTAGAACCGAATCATTCATTTCACTTTCATTTTCGCTCATTTTACATTAAATTCAAAGTGGTTAAAAGTATCATGAAGTGATCACAGCAAGTTGGTTTAACTTAATAATTCTTTTAAAAATTACAATAATTTGTGTGTGTGTGTGTGTGTGTGAGAGTTTTCCCCCTTGTTTCCAGTGTAGGTAAGACAGGTGAAAATGACTTACACGAATTCTTTGGTCATTTTTTTTTCCTCCGGTGATGCATGTGTGTCTCGAGCTTCTCTTTTGTGCCCTTGTTTGGTTTCATGTACACTCGTTAGTGCTCACGGCACAGGTCATATGTGCAACACATTAGAATCTGTATTGAGCGATTGTGTAAAAATACACCGTGTGCGACAGACAAAAACACACGTCTCACATTTATTTGAGAGAACTGATTCATCAAACTTTCTTACTGAGAAACAAATAAACGCAAATTTATAGACAAAATGTTTGTTTCACTAAGATTTGAATAATTACCAATTAAAAATATAGTTATCAAACCCATAATGTAGGCCTTCATTTGTAGGTAATTAAAAAAATCCGCTTTATATTTCAGTAGCCTACAGTTTGTTGCTGCATTTAAGTAACTTAATCCTTTAAAGAAAAAAAAAGAAAGAATGTTTTTCACATCCGCGCTCTTAAAATAACAGTTTCACAGTGGTATGTTTATAACTTTTGCGCATCTCAAAAGCAAAATATCTCTATATACGACAACATCTATTGCCGTTTGTTTCAGGCACTTTTAATGTATAAAGCATATTACACTCGTTAATGTGGCACCTTAAAAATGTGCGCAGAGAAAGAGAGAGATGAAATGATGAAGTGAATAAAATGAGTGCTCTCAATGGCAGCGTAGTGAAGTGTGGCAAGTGTAAACGAGGCTTCAAAAGTCAGCTTCTTTTATTTCTGTGAAAGCCTCAGAAAGCAGTTCCTGCATATCATCTTTGACAGATAGCAATCACTCTATCTTACGCCCTCAAATGTGATGAAATCCCCACTGATGCAAGACAGGGCAGTCAATGGATATCCCATTTAACAAACAGTTACTGAAAAACTAAACAGTTGTGTTTAGAAGTTCAGCTCTCTTAATTAGAAATCCTTATTTTCACTTTGTTTAACTGGTATTATTTTTATTTCAATTATTCATACTAACTTTCCAAAAGAACCATATTTGTAATGTCTGAAGGCATGTCTATTTTAGGTTTTATTAATGATTTTTAAACAAATATAATATATATAAACATATGATAAACCTAATATTTTTATTAAGAAATGCATGCTTTTCAGTATTTTTTAATATTATTTGCAACAAGAAAGAAAGAGAAGAGTGTTCTGTAAGTTAAAGAAGAGAATTAATGTTGTTTATGATAAGAAGTGAAGCTTTCTCTTGGGAAATTGCTATTAAAGTAGTCTTGCCTGTATGAACCTGAACATATTAAACATTCTTCAGGTGTCCTCAAGCACTATTGCTTTTTTCATGTTAAAATATTCATTTGAAGATGAAAATCTAATTGACCAAATGAATAATCAAATTATTTTTATAAATGCTATTAATTAAAAAGTAGCAACTGCATTTGTGTTAACCTCAAATATTTATTTGAATGTAGTATCTGTGTTTGACTCAGATTGTATCATATTCAAAGTGCATGACTTAAATCAGTTTTGTTCCTACTGAAACCAAAAAAAAAACAAAAAAAAAAATTCCCAGAATTGTTTTGCATCCTTTTAGAATATTGCTGATTTATGCAAAGGAAAAAATTCCACCATTTACCCTCTGCAACCCTTCTTGACTCATTACATGTAGATGTCATTTATGTAACCATCCCTGAGTGAAATGATGAAACGGCACTTGTTGCAAGTAGCTCTTTAGTTAAGTCATACTCACCTTTGAATGCCTCTAAACACAGCAATGGCATTTTGTCTGTTTAACGGTTTTGCAGTGCCGAGTCTCCACCCATCTCGTCAACTTTTTTTCGCACTTAGATCTGTTTTCCTACCCTTTACACTCCCTTTCTCTTCACACACACACACACTAAGGGTGTTTTAAAACCCACAGAGCTCTTCCTGTCGGTATGATAATGTGCTTGGCTATGCTAATCTCCTGTCTTGACTGTGACCAGTGTCCTACACGCACACT
The DNA here is from genome assembly GCA_021397915.2 of Tor tambroides. NCBI lineage: Eukaryota > Metazoa > Chordata > Actinopteri > Cypriniformes > Cyprinidae > Tor > Tor tambroides. Next base: position 36,023 of record JAFVLL020010894.1, read on the forward strand.
GAGGTTTGACAACACAAGCAAAAACTGCTGAAAAACAAAAGAGGTAACTGAATGTGTGGATTGAGATAACATTTAGTATAGCAACCATTTCAGTTTTACTACCTGTGTATAAATAAAGTCGTCAACTGAGAGCAGGTAACTGATATGATAACTCTGTCAGAGTGGGAGAATAAAGAGCTGGTTTAAATAATCACACATGAAGAAGCTCATCAGTATAAGTGAGGAGTATTTTTACATTTTCTTCCCCCTCATTGTCTACACCATCACTATTTCCCCTCTCACATCTGCTCAGAAAAGGGGGTGCAGGGGAATACCGTACACCGCCACCCACCCAGCACACACATACACTCTACTTCTCCACTCCACAGAGCCTCAGTTATGAAAAATAGTGCATCAACCTTCAAGATGATGGTTAGTTTGTGGTATGAGGAATGCGTCACATACGATACGTTTTTATTGCACCTAACCCAAAGCCTAACCTGACCTGACTATAACCTCAATCAACATCTTTTGAAAAATTGCCAGTTTTATCTACGTGAGTGCGGAGTTGTAACACTCATGCAAGTTTCCACATGACGAAACTTAGTGTATTTAATAGTTGCTATATCAAGAGAAAATGTGGCAAAATTCAAAAATCTTTGGAAGATTTAACCATAGCAAATTTTGAGTTTTTTGTGTTTGAGTTTTTTTTTTAAAATGAGACACATTTGCTGTTATTTTAATCTACAACCTGTTAATCAACAGTTTAGATAGTTCTTTAATGCTTATTTAACCAGCAGAAGACACTAGTCGGGTGTATATCCCAGTTGCGCAGGTGGGGAACGTTGTAACACTGTGTTAAAACGTTTTCTGCTATTAGAATTATGTTATTCTACGATGCAATTCACATATCAAGCTCTAATTCTATTGAGAAACCATAAATAATAAAGGTGAATAAAAACTGAGCGAGAGAGAACCTGAATGTTCAGAAAAAATGATTTCAGGAAAATTAAAGCACTCTTACTGGCTTGGCTGTTTGTTTTGTGTTGTGAGAGCTGTGTGTGTGGAGGGAGGTGTGTGTTGTGTTCAGTTCAGTGTTTTTCTGAATGTGTTTCTTCATCTATTTGTTCACATTGTTTTGAGCTATGCCGTATAATTGTGTTTTGTGATGTGTTCACTGTCAAGTTTCAAAATTACTGCAGTTATTTTTAATTACTAAAAAACGCCATTACAAAACATTTTAGTTTGTCTTGTATATTTTTGATTAGGTCAGATGTTATATGGTCATGTTACAGTGTGCCCCACATATGGGGCATGATATCACATTCCACTTCTATTCTTTTGGGGTAAATAAAGAAAAAATGCACACCGTATTAATGAAACAAGACCACATATTTTCACATATTTGTGAGATAAATGTGGAAGAAATACTCTGAAACCCAAGTGGATTTACACAAGCCCCGCTCTCCCCTGTGCTATTACTGTTTAGTTAGTTGGTTAGTTTTTGTCAGTGTTACACTTCTTAAAAACTGGATCAATAAAATAATTTTTAAAAATCCTATTAATCATTCAATAAATGCATAAATGCAAATGAAAAAAAAAAAAACGTTCAGACAAAACAGAACTTTACACAGAAAGGAACATTGGACGTTTAATTTATAAAAATATTCATCAATGAGTCAAACTTTGACTTTAAATAAAAGATCGCTTTTATGGCTATCATTTTTGAGCAACAAATTAGTGTTGTGTATTGATTCTGGGTCTGGAGACGGATACATCAATGTCTCCCCTCCTTCCATGTTACTGTTTGTTTCTGTATTATCCCCTAGACTAAGTTAGAAATGTAACATTCATCAATGAGTCAAACTTTGACTTTGACTTTTTGATAATTTTGACCCATACAATGTATTTTTGGCTATTGCTACAAATATATCCCAGCGACTTAAGACTGGTTTTGTGGTCCAGGGTCATATATATATATATATTCTGCAAATGTGGATTTGCATATTAGAAACATATTAGAGACATTAGAAAACATATTACTCTTCAGCTAAATACAATGTAATTGTGTCTGTCTACCTTCATGTCCACCTGTAATCTTTTATGCACCAATGACTTTTAACCCTCCTCATTTCACACACACAATGATGCCCAGGCACATACACGTTCGTATCTCACAGCAGTCGCAACAAGCCCTCACCAGGGTTTTGGGTGTGCAAGCTGGTCGTAAGTCTTCTGAGAAGCGTGATCCCCAGGAAGACTGGGACATTGCGACAGACGGTAGGCCGTTGGTTTCCCACTATTTGTTCCAAGTGCATGGAGCCATCTGTCATTAAAAACAGGAAGGCCTATGTCCCCCTTCTCCCAGGAGCTCTCTTCAGCTTGCTTGGCTATTTTCAGGAACTTCACTTCTCCCTGTGTGGCTGGTGGGGCCGGGCGTGGGGCCCTAGCGGGAGCGTCTTGAAGTAGCAGCGAGGCCGAAGCTGTTGTGCCCATCTGCTGTGGGCCCAAGTGGCCGCTACATTATTAATGGGGCCACGAGCGCTGGTGACTTCTCAGATATGCAGGCCTGGCCTGAGGAAGCGTTCACCGCTGACTCCTTCTGAGGAGTTAGAAAACACTCGTTCTGACCCTCTGCTCTTGTTCTTTCCTCCATTTTCTTCTTGTCATGTCCACCTTATTTTTAATATAAGAGTGGGTGCGGGCATTTGTAACTTGAATTTACGAGGCTTTCGGTGTCATTCGCTTCCAGTTATTTTACCAGTATAAAAACAGCTGCTTGAAATGGCAAACTGGTATTTGTTATCATATTTTTTAGTGATCTGTAAACCAGTAAACACACTGGTTTGTAGAGCAAGTAGTTTGCTGCACTTGATTAACTCAGCTAATGGAACATTCTTACAACGTTTTATAAAAGTTAGATAAATGTTAGGACAAAACGTCCTTAAAATAATGTTTATGGAATGTTTGAGAGAAAACATTCTGAGATGGACATTCTTGGAATGTCTTTATGATGTTATCTGTACTTGATGAACGTGAAAAAAAAAAAGTTTTTTGTAACCTTTGAAAAAAACCTTATAATCATGACAAGAAAACTGGATATTTTAACGTTCTTAGGATACTATAAATAACAGTCAAAAAATATTAAATTTTAGGTAAAAATAAAGTTTGTAGAACGTTGTAAGTCACATTTTTCTAACCTTTCAATAATGCTATAATCAGAAAAACTGGACATTTTAACATTCTTACAACATTAAAAATTAACATCCAAATAATGCTATATTTTGGGTAAAAATAAAGTTGGTTAAAAAACGTTTTGTAACCTTTAAATAACGTTCTAATCACAACAAGGAAACTGGACACTGTTACAGCATTTTAGAAACCTTTAAAAACAATGTTCCCACAATGTATTCATAACCTAAATATTTTATATGGGAATCTTCCAGTTATTTACATATAGCGGCTAATGAATCAGAAGTCTTGCACATTCACAGAAAATAGTTAACTTTTGTGTTGCAAAATAAGGAGAATTCTCTCTCTGACTTATTTTCAACTAACATTTCCCTTATTTCTTAATCTATTCATGTCTTGTCTCTGATAAACCTGCTTTGTTTAGTTTGTACCTTCTGCATCTTCTTCTTTCTGTCACCTTACTCATTGCACTCTCTTGTCTATGTTTCCATCTGTGTTCGCACATCCCTGTGTTCCTGTGTGTGTGTGCGTGTGTGTTAAAGAGAAGCGGAGAAAGAGTTGGGCTGCCGGGCTCACCCATGCATGCTCAGTAAATTAGAGTGAACACGAGCGCCAATCAGCTGGCGATGCCAAACACCCGCATCCTCCATGACCCCGGGCCATCTAATTTTCTGCTTAATTTTGCGGCAGTCAGTTTGCATTTTTGGATGATTATGTGGTAGGAAATTAACAATAAATAACAAATGTGGTCAGAAAGCCTGTTCCTTTCGAGGCTCCCCACCTCATCGCCGGCCTTGTAGTCCACCAAACCTATTCTCTTAGTTCACCCCGTCTGTCAGAGCGGTAATGAAAGTGTCTGTAGTTCATTGTAATGTAATGTGGAAGACAGTGGTGTGTGCGGCTGGAATCGGGCTGTTCTTGCCAGGGTGATGGAGATACACAAAGAAAGGCCATTCTCCTTTAATCACCAACCACTTCTCTCACACAGGCTTATTTTTGAGGCAGAGAGCGCTGATGATACTCTTTCTCTCTTGCTTTTACTCCTGTTAGAATACCTGCACAGGATGGAGACTGAGGAGGCACAGGAAATGTCCCAGATAACAGGTAAGAGCCGCCTCTCATACGTTCAAAGCCACAGTGAGGTCTGGGCGATCAAAGCGGTCGAGCAAAGATAACTGTTTTTTGACTGTTCAACAACAGGCTATTAGAAGTTCTGTCTCAGCAGATATATGTCAAAGGGGCCATGAACTGAGAAATCAAAATTCCCTTTTGATATATAAGAGGTCATTGTGCTATAAAAACCTCAGAACTCAGAACTTTCTCGTTAGTCTAAAAACAGCTTATATTGTAGCCAATCTGCCAAAATAACAGGTTGTGGGATGTGCCACTTCGCAGAAGAAGATCAACGCCTGCTTCTACATCGCTGCCTGTTTAGCTCCGCCCACCGATTCACACGTGTAGTAGGTAAATGACAAGAGCGGCAAACGCAGGTCTACGCAAAAACCAAATGATAAACTTTATTTGATGAACTTTATTTTTAAGGAAGTGCCAGACTGCGTCAGTACGAATTTGGTCCTTTGTTCACTTCATTTTAGCGTGGATTTGTTTATTAACAAGGCACAATTCGATCCAGGATTTTCAGAAAGACTGAAACTAAAAGACAAATCTGTGCCGACTATATTGGATCCGATGTTGCAGCACACAAGTGTGAGTAACTGTTTTCATTATGTGGTCACTACGTGGGCATTTACTCCCGAGTCTACAATACGTTACACCTATTCAAACAGAGTGTTCAGATGAGGAGGGTCAAAACAGGACAGAAAATAGCCTATAACTTCTAAATGATATTTTTTGATGTAAAAATCTTGATTACATTATAAATGGACCTCAGAGAACAGTGCAAAATGTTGTTCATGACCCCTTTAATGTACAGGTGAATAGACCAAATTTAGAAGACTTCCAGTCACAAAAATGTCTGATTAACTCTTTAAAACTTGAAATATATGATCTCTGGAAAAAAAATCCACTCTTACCAGTTTAAAGGAACAAAAAGTTACTACATAAAATGATAGTTCACCCCAAAATGAAAATCATTTACTCACCCTAATGTCATTCCAAGCCTACTTTTGACTTCATTAATGAATGAACAAAAACATTATTCAAAATAACTTTGTTCCGCAGAAGAAAGGATGACATCTTGAATCGGCCCGGGGTTATGCATACACTTTTCCAGGAAAATAGATAAATGGAAAAAGGGAACACAGTCTGAATGCAGGAAAAGGGTCAGCATTTGTGCTCTGTCGGCATTTTCATATCTAAATAAAGTTACAAAACTTACACAAGACTCATTATAGTGAGATCCAAACTTGCAGCATTAGCGAGAATTATATATTTAATGCCCTGACTGTCAACCCTGGGATGCAATACATCCTGGAGCAACCACAATACAACTCTTTTACTTTAAGGGAAGTGTGTAAATTTTACACTACTAATGTCACCAAATAGATTTGAAAAAATAAAATAAAATAGGTGTGTTCGACTTCATCTGGATTTAACCGATCGGTGAGATTTGCTGCTTGGAGTCAGGAGAGGAGATGAAAACAGAGACATGTAGACACTTTCTGTTTCCCATAATGAAGCTTGGGCAGCGTTTGAACACTTTATCACAGATTAAGAGTATTACATGCAATATTTGTCAAATACACAGACATTTCAGATGTTTATATGTAGCAACAGAAACACTTTTCATTCAGTACTTTATGCACTGCTTAATACAGCGCCTGTATGTACAAAAATAAAGTTCAAAAAAGCCTATTCTATTTAAATACCAATAAAGTGTGTTCTATTTTTTTCAGTTTTATTTTGATAAGCATGAAACAAGATAACATCAAGATTAGTTTTTACTGTTCTCCTGAACACTCCCACCACACATGATTGGTCAGACATACAGATAGCCCCACCCCCAACTCATGCCATTGGTTGAGCCAATGATGGGGAATCAGTCTACAAATGGCTTACATGTAATTGGCCACAGTGTCAGGAGTGACAGCTGTATTTAAATACAGGAGTAAATCCCCTAAATTACCGTTTCATGTTTGTACAAAACAGAACTTACTTTTGGAACTGCGATGATTGAGACCATGGTAACCATAGTAACATTCTGGCATTTGGTATGCAGTATTTCTAATCAAAGTAATATAACAGTGACCAATGGCTCAATCTTAACTAAAACCACTGTCAACAGAGCTGTCATGTTTTGTATAAGTTTGGAAGGCTACTTTGCAGAGTGCGCTCTCGAAGGGTTGCCATGTCCACTTATTATAAGTGATGCTTATTAAGCCTCTTTTGAGCTTGTTATTTGGGCTCGGCTCATAAAGCGATCCAGTTTAAAGAGTTAATAAAGTAGGCAGGTGCAGATCGCAATATTTTGGTATTGGGCTTTTTTCCAAGATATCGTGTTTGGATTTGAGTTTATTATGGGCTTGTTCTTATTTTTTGTTTTTTTCTAGCACTATTTGGCAACACTAATGAGTCAAAACATCCCCTGTGGTTTTTTGCACCTCACATACAGTAAAGACAAAACTGATACACATTTTAATACATCATTAACAACTAGTTGATCAGTTCGGTTCCATAAACACTGTGTAGAATTTCTCTAAATCCGGTTGTCACTACCTGAATTTGTCAGGAGTCAGTTCAGTTGTAGAATGCAGTAGTGTGTAGAGAACAGAAATAAGCACTAAAAGGTGAACTGACAACCGAATTTAGCTGCAGTGGCTCAGCATATTAAACTCAAAAATGTCATGTATCAATTTTAAATTTTAAAGTATTTATAAGGGATGGGCCTGTGTCTATATTGGTAACTTCTCTACTCTCTGCTCAGGAAGGGACAGTCCGACTGCTAACGAGGGGGGAGAGGACCAAGATGAGGCCATGCCTGTTCCTGAAGACTTATCAGCCAGCACTGGCCTCCAACACAACAACCGCACAGACAAACCACTGGGTGAGTCACACCATCCTAAGCTGGGACACAACCACAAAACTACCTCATATACACATTCATGCAATACTCAGTCTGATATAACTTCCACTGAAGCCCACTTTTAAGGTCAGCCTAACACAGAAAGCTTTAAAATGTAATACTTTGTATGAAATGAGTGCATGTAACGGCTCTCATCCTGCCTACAACATCACAGAGCGAGTGCACCAGATTGTTCAAACACAATCGCAGGGTCCGACGCATTCAATTTAGCTCATGATGCACATCTTCAGCTTTTGTAATGAGATCATGTCTCTTTTTTTCTATTGGCATGCATAGAAATAAAAAAACAAAAAACAAAAACAAATCAAAACCGAACCGCTGTAAAAACTTTAAGTAGTATGCTAAATTAATTATTTTCCTCTTGTCAGACTGATAGTTCATACCTACTGGAAACCGTGGGACATTTAAACAACAAATTTCTAATTTAATTCACTGAAACAGCGTTTACTCACTGACTGATCCTACACATAATGCGCTCAGTTGTGCCATGAACTGTTTAACCCACTTATGAGGAAATTTTTTTTTTTACACACTTCTGCCCTTCCTTCTCTTGTTTACTCTTGAAATATAAATTTGATCATTTATAAGTTCTTTTTGGATTAAAAACATCTGATAAAATGCATAAAGGATTAAATGTAAATTAAAATGTTATTGCAAAACTGTTAAAGCCATTTGTTTTCCAAGAACAAAAACTAAAAGGTGCATAAATATTCAAAAGTGTGGGGTCAGTAAGATTTTTTTTTTTTTAATGTTTTCGAAAGTCTCTTATGCACACCAAGGCTGCATTTATTTAATCAAAACACAGTAAAATATGCAATAATGTGAAATATAATTAGAATTTATGTTACGGTCCTCTATTTTAATGTATTTTAAAATGTAATTTATTCCTGTGATGCAAATAAACATTTGCATTTCTTATTATGATCAATGTTAAAAGCAGTTGTGTGAAAACCATGATTTTTTTTTTAAGGATTAATAGAAAGTTCGAAAGAACACCATTTACTTGACATAAGAATCTTTAGTAACATTATAAATGTCTTTATTGTCAATTTTAAATAATTTAATGCATCCTTGCTGAATAAAAGTATTAATTTCTTAAAAAGAAACTTTTTAATGACCTTTTGAGTGATAGTATATATAAGAATTTAACACCGCTGTTTTCACAAAATGAATACAACAATATGGCTCCTCGTTGAAAACATAGGAAGTAACAGAATGTGTAAGTTAGTCATTATATTAATAAATATAGTGTTAGCAGTGTAAATAGAAAGTGGGTTAACTAAAGGCAAAAATGGGTGGGAATAAATTTGGCTAATCAGAAGTTAACAGATGGCCTGTTTAATATCTTGATGTATTTTAGTTTGGAATTTTCCCCTCCAGAAGTTCCAGATTAACTTGGACTTAATGTGTGACCCGCTCACTTTGAAGCTACTGAAAGTAAAAAACAGACTGAGAGAGAGAGAGAGAAAAAAAATATGTGAGAGGAAACTGAAATAGGATGTGCAAGAGTTTCCTAAGAAGAACTTGCCAGAACTCAGTTTCAACACTCACTCAAGGAGATAAAATGTTCAGGAGCAACACCAGATAGGCGCAGTATCGCAACAAATGCGAGTGTACGCTCTCTTACACCCAACACACACGACTCTGCACCTGCACTTATGCCATGCTTTCACTTCAACTGCCACGATATTCACACACTTCCACACACACACACCCACATTCAAATGCAAGTCCAAAAGACATGCTTCACTCACAGCAAAATAGCACTTTCAGATCTCACTCATGTGTTATGTATATAAAGAGCAAAGTCATATCGATAAAGTAATAAGAGGCCATAGACGCTGACAGAGGCTGCAGCGTGTTCTCGTTACATGAAAAAGAGACCACTTGTAAGTCATCTGCTTGAACAGTCAGGATGAACACTAAGAAGTGTATTAAAACAACATTTAACTCAACACTACCCATTTTTTGCCCACAAATACACACTTTAGAGATGCTTTCACTGATGAAAATCTTTTTTGATTGAGTTGTGAGTGTGTTTGGGGTGTTCAGAAACAATCATGATGCCATTTAGGATTTAGAAAAAAAATGGTGGATTGTTCGAGAGAAACAGGGAACTAGACTTCAAATGCTCTGAACTCATTAGTAAAGGTTTGTGTGAATATGTGTGTGTGTGTGCTTGTGTATGCATCTGTCTGTCTACATGTTGTCCCTGAAGATATAATCAGCCAGTGTGCAAGAGGATGTGAAGACAGTATCTTCACAGTGCATCATTGCTTCTCTGATTAAATGTATCAAGGGAGTATCTGTGCAGACTGTGCAGTATGCGGCTCGATCAGACACATAGCAACGTGCGTAGAATATCAGGAAATCAAAACATATAGAGATGGTTCTTACAGAGCGCTGTCTCTTTGCTTTCCTGCTATGAAAGACCTAGAAACCATGAAAACATTTGAGGACTGAAATTTTTAATTTGTGAGAAGCACAAAGTGCCAAACAACGTTTTCCTTTACAAACTAAAGGTTTATTTTAATCCCTCAAATCTTAAAAGTATAAAAAATTGTTCTTGCAGATATTTTTAATGAAATAAAAGGCCACTTATGAGTACTTACAGTACACTTTCATGACTAACTACTCTTTTAAATAGTGCATTTTGTAATAATGTCAAAATAAAAGTTATACTTTTTAAAGTACATTCTAAATAATTTTGTTTTAATAATCTTTTGTTGTGCATTAAAGCGTAGTAATAGTGTAGTAATATATTTCAGATGTACTAAATTGCAACTTCATTGTTGTAAATGTAATTGTAAAAGTATGTACAAGTTTTGATAGAAATAACATTTAAGTGTATTTTAGTTTTTTATTTTATTTTAACCATTTGGATATTAATTAACCTAAAAAATAGCTAAGTGGCAGCAGAAAGGAAAGCTATTTTAGATTTTGATTAAAGATTTAGATTTTGATTAAAGATAATGAATATAAGCCATGTAATTCCATTAAATCACATGCACCGATTAATCATTCATATTAAGACACGAAACAACCATTAGGAAAGTAAACATAGTCCATTTTTATTTCACGTTGACTTTAAGTTGTAGGCCTTTTTATTTAAATAATTAGCACTATTTGGTTTGAGCATTAGTATTTATTAGCACTGCATGGAAAAATACGCTGTCCAGTGAAGTGCAGGAAGGTTTTCATGGTGCATGGCCTATTTTATCATGCAATTCCTCTTTTTAAATGTATGAGGTTGACGGCCTGCCCTTAAACCTGGTGCTATATCAGATGCAAACATTTCACTAGCAAGTTCCTAAAAATGTGAGCGAAAGCAGGGTTCTTTTTATCACATCTGACACACATACGCATACACATGCATGCTCAAACATATACTCTCACACACCCGCTGTGGAGCCGTGGTTAATGTGCATGTAGCTCTCCCACACGCATAAGCTATTCATAGGTTTTTTTCAGCACCTCGACTGGAGCATAAACGAAAATTAATTGTACTAGCAAAGAGTTATGTTCATTTATAGTGCCCTAGCCGTGAATACATCCCTTGATAAAGTGCTATGTTGCGATAACTTAGTTATCGATATAGCAGAGGGTCACAGGTTCAAACTGCTAAAGGGAGACTGACTTGTCACTAACTGAACCACTGCACTTCCAGAGAGTTGATCTGAAATGAAAAAAAAATCTAATTTAATCCCATTTAAAATTAGCCATTGATGTTTGTGAGGTTTGCCTGTTAAGTCGCTCTGTTCTATGTAGAGCTCTTTTGTTTGTCCTTGTCTGTGGCTTTTGACACTTGCTTCCCAAAATGGGTAAATTAGGATGTGTGACAAACGTTATACAAAGTAAAAGCTCCTCTTCCCATCCCCAGTTTAGTCACAACTTCCCCAAAAGATCCATGAGAGACCGTATCATGACAACAAGCCTAGTTCCCTCTGCCAAACTCAGGTCACATCACACTGGTTAAATCATCATATCATATAAGCAGAAAGGCTGTCAGTGGATCTGTGTGTGTGTGTGTGTGTGTGTGTGTGAGCAAGAGGAAGAAATACATCCTTTTATGGGTGTTAATGGGAGATTGCATTCCTGTATTGACTTTATGTTATTAACTGCTGTAATTCATTCACACATTGACACTGAAATCCATATAAACCTTCTTTAAAGTCAACATCAAAGGCAGTTTACAACCTGTTTTACTTAATCAGACCAACTTTATTAGAGTTAAACAGAATATTCAGCAGGAAAAATGTAGGCAGGCCTATTGGGAATTCGTGAAAATACTAATACAGCCAGGATACTGGAGGGGAGGGATTGAAAAGTACTATAAAAAAAAGTACAAAAGCTGTCACTGGGGCAGCTCTCTTTTCAAAAAGTATGTATATGGATAATTTAGGTACACTTTAGGTAATAAAATGAACAATAAGGTACTAATATGAATCCTTTAAGGCTAAATAAGGTACGAAGGTATAGCTTTTTTTTTACAAAGAAGAATGTCCATCAATGAATAGCGCACATAAAGACCAGGAACGTGCATTAAAAATGAAAATGGCTGGCTTGACTTCATTATGTGATGATGTTCAGTCAAGACCTTCTCTGAAATTAAAGATAATACAGTTTTTAGTCAACTAGCTTTTATCGTTTCTAGTTAGTTATTTGATTAGTTTTTTCTTAGTCACTGTCAGACGATTATACTGGAAACTGGATCACTTGCTGTAAAACTCTAGACAATGATTTCCAATCTATTTTGGAAACACACTAATAAGAGTGTGGCTGTGCTGTGCTAACTGTCAGAGAGTAACCTGAACACAGACAACACTTTTGTCTGTCGGTACTCTCCAGTTCAGTCACGTGCTTCAGTTGCTGATCCCTGTAGTCTGAATGCAGAAAATGAAAAAGAAAAACGGTTTCACTTGTTGTGCTTAACAATTCCCTGTCTGTGCTTCCCTTTCTGTCACTTCTCCATAACTCTTGTCCTTTTTTTCGGTTGGGCCAGCTCGGGCGCTGAAGCTTCCCCTTTTCCCTTGGATTCCCATATTTCATTATTTCTGCTTGTTCCTCTTGACTCTGTACAAACAGAGGCTGAAGCATGGGGAAATCAGCCTGGCACCACAGTATGTTAACCACAGGACCTTTACCCTAAGCTCTAACTGCCTGAAAAGACACGAAATGTTTTCTTCATTAGGCTGAATGGGCATTTGAGCAATGATCTATAGCTTATAAATTGGACATTCCAAAGAATAATCTAAATATTTAACACAGTTTCATTTTTATTTGATGGTGTGCTCCTTTTTGCATGCTTCTGTAGGCTTGTCTGTGAGTCTATGTGTGTGTGTGTGTGTGTATGTGTTTACCACGGTTTGTTGGTCTGGTTTACACCGCTGAGAGTCCTCAGTTTCACAGTGCTTCCTGTGTCTCTGTTTCCTGTTTATCAGTCATTTGTTTCAGAGAAGTGTGATGATGAATGAGATGGTAAGATGAGAGCAGGCAGTTTGATAGAAGAATACTGGATTTAAATGGAATATTAATCAAGTAGTGTTACACTACATCTCTCAAATATTATTTTTTCTCTTTCCCTTAAAGGGTGTTGGGAGTATTTACCCTGTCATTATGTAAACATATGTAAATGTGTTATCTCTATATTACAGATTTGTCAGTTTATTTATCCATAACACATGGTAGTATTGGGGAAGCTCATTTGAAACTGCCAAAGTTCCTAGCTACTCATATTTAATTTTACAACTAACGATACAAACTAACAAAAAGTTGCTAACTACACTACCATCCAAAAGTTTGGGGTCACCAAGATTTTTATTTTTATTTTTTGTCATGACGCTGAAAATTCAACTTTGCATCACAGAAATAAATTACACGTTAAAATATATTTAAAACATTCATTTTAAATTGTAATAATACGCTCACTTTTTATAATGTATTTTTGATCAAATAAATGCAGCCTTGGTGAGCATGTGAGACTTCTTTCAAAAACATCTTATTCCAAACTTTTGAATGGTGTACATTAAAGCTATTTAAAGGGGACAATATATTTTCAAATGTATTTAAAAATGAAATTAACAGATACATCAGTCATCAGAACAATCTGATTCAATCAAATGAATCAGACTTCATATAAAAAGCAGGCTGGATTATTGTCTCAGTTTCCTCGGCTACAAAGCTGTGTGTCCCTAAAAAAAAGAAATAATAATAATAATAATAAAAATCCTGTGTTGTAGCAGCTGAAATTGTTATTAAGTTAGTAACTTGCTACTGCTTTCTGTTACCTCCCAACGCTGGTCATATCTATAGCACATCGCTGTTCAACAAATGCAGTTTATGTTCTCTATGTCAAGTGAATGTTTCAAAAATGTGTTTAATGCAACCAAAGTTGATGTTTTGCACACACACACACACACACACACACACAAATTCTGCTTATCAAAGGCTGAAAGAAAGAAAACAGTTGCTTTGCAGATGCTCTTTTCGCTGTAGAACATTATCATGATAAAAGATGGCAGTGTTAGTTAGAGAAAATAACCACCCAGCCTGCTGCCACTGAACTTAACAGGCCCACTACCCTCTTTTCCAGCCTGTAATATAAAAGTTGAGGCTCGGAGTGACGAGGAAAACGGGCTGGCCTGTGAGATGAATGGAGAGGAGGAGGAATGTGCAGCCGAGGACTTGCGTGTGCTCGATGGCTCAGGGGCCAAAGTGAACGGCTCCCACGCAGGCCCTGACAGCAAGCCGGCCGCCTACCCCACGGCCGGGGGCATCCGCCTCCCCAACGGGAAGCTGAAGTGCGATATCTGTGGGATGGTTTGCATTGGGCCCAATGTGTTAATGGTGCACAAGCGAAGTCACACTGGTAAGCACAACTGCCATCTACTCTTCCCTCCTTATACTATCACTCACAGCTCACAGGGCGCAGGGCTGGGTAGGTTGATCCGCACATAGA
>JAFVLL020010895.1:0-31930 GCA_021397915.2 Tor tambroides
CCCTGCTTGAGAATTTCTGTCCAATGAATGGATGACCTTGGCACACGTGTTGTTTTGTTTACAATTTCTGGTTCACTTGCAAAAAGGGCAGTGTGAAAGCGAACCGCACCAAACAAAAAAAAAAACATTCTATTTGGTCCGGACCAAAGCAAGTGAACTATCGGACTTTCCTGGTGTGAATACACCCTTATTATTCAACTATGCCAAGGTAAATACAGTTTTCCATTCTATGGCACCTTTAACAAGAATCGGAGTATGTCAGAAAAGAAAATGAAGAACAAAAAAAGATTTACCCCTTTAAACTTGTTTTAATTATTCAGTTTGGGTGAATAGAATTCAAGTGACCGTCTTTAATAAATAGCATGTTCTACAGCAAAGTATGACTGAAATGACATGATCAGAGCTGGTTTTTTTTGTTTACCTTTTACATGCGAATCCCCATGTAAACAAACTTTTAAGACAGGTTTATAACTGATCAACTTCTAAAAACAAATTTATAGCTGTCTTTGTAAAGAAATATGCAGCTTTGGAGCTGCTGATGTGATGCTGTACAAACGCTTCCAGCTGCAGTGACGCTGACGTGAAGCTCACGCTTGCGGTCAGTAGCGTGTTTAGGCACCACGCAACCCACGCAATTGAGTGGGGCCCTGCGGTCCAGGGGGGCCCCCGCGGAACGCGATTTTTACCGATGGGAATTGAGAACCGGCATTTTTTTGGACCGGTGCGCAATTGGGTCAATACCGGACTACCGATAAGCTTGAGGACAAACAATACTGTTATCGATACGTGCGTTGTTTTATCTCCGTACTTCTGTGTTAATGGCGAATTAGAAGCTGCTCTCATAAACCGATCTCAAGCTGTCTTCCGTCAGAGGTTTGACACGACATGCAGCGGCACAGTCTCAAACTCTGTCCGGCACGTGTAAAATAATTATAATGCTGAAGGTGAGGTACAATTCATATTTCTTTATAAAATAACTTTCTGTGAGACATAATTTTACAAACTGCATGAGTCCGCGAGCTCTCTGTCTTTCCCTCTCAAAATGCGCAAATAGCTTCATATCACCACATCGCGTCTGCACTATAAACGAGCTGCACGATTGACACAGGAATTGTCACAGTTTACATGCATCATCACTAAAGTTTATAATTTGCATTTCTTTTTTAAGTTTGCCAGTATTTAAACTATTTAGCACTCGTGCGCTCTCCAGTGTGCACTCTCTACAATTGCCCCATTGTAAAAACAAAAATACACAGCATGATCAAACATTTAATTACATATTTTTTGGGGGAAAAAAGTCTAAAAATTCCCCCTTCCACCACTCAAATAATAATAATAAAAAAATCCTCCCTCCCACAAGAGTCACCTAAGAGGGGCATTCACCCCATTTTCAAAAATGAAACTCAGGACCTGAATGAATGTCTGTAAAAATCCTGATTGTAGAATCACTATAAATAAGTCTACATGTTAAAAGAAGCCTTTTTTATCATGTAGATAAAAACAGAGATAAAAAAGTCCCTCTAAAACATAGAGGGACACTCTATGTTAGGAGAAATCACGCCCGCTCCCTGAGAAAGTCAATATTTTAATTTTCTTTAATAAAAATAGCTAGAATCTCTATTACATTCTGTTGTGCTCCTATGCACACGATGTTCAAATATGTTACGCTATGGTATGCTGAGGAAATCTCTCTCTCTCTCTCTCTCTCTCTCTTTGAAGGGCCTTTTTATTTTAAAAATGTGCTTTATGTGCCTTTTTCTGTTTGCTTGGAGGCATTTGTAAACTGCAGTAATAAAATAACTTAAAATTTTCAACATCTTTTTACATCATTATTTTTGCACCAAATTGTAGAGAGTAGTATGGATAACTGTACTGATAAGTATCGTATCAGTATCGATAAAATGTAAACAATACCCATCCCTACCCCAGAATCGATCGCAAAATCCACCGAGGGGGGCCCCTCCGGGAATGCTTGCTGAGGGCCCCCAAAACACTAAACACGCCCCTGCTTGTGGTGTGAAACAGGCATAGGTCTGTAAATGATGTTTCAGGCCTGAGTGATACATGAAAGTCTTCTCACACTGAAAACACTTGTAAGGCCTCTCTCCAGTGTGAGCTCTTATGTGAATCTTAAAGTTTCCTTTGTACGGGAAACTCTTTCCACACTGAGGGGAGATGAACGGCTTCTCTCCAGCGTGAGTTTTTACATGATTCTTAAGGCATTTGCTGTCTGAGAAACTGATGACATGTAAAGCCCCTCTCTCTTGTGTGAATCCTAATGTAATGGTTAAGATTTTCTTTAACTCTGTAATAAATCTCTCCAGTATGACATTGCATGTTGACATTAATGTTTTTTTTGTGTGTGAAACTCTTTTCACACTGATCGCATGTGAATGGCTTTTCTCCAGTGTGAGTTCTCATGTGAGTCTTAAGATTTCCTTTTTGTGAGAAACTCTTTCCACACAGTTTGCAGGTGTATAGGCACTGTCCAGTGTGAAGACTCATGTGGGCATTAAAGTTTCTAATATCAAGGAAACTCTTTCCACACTGTTGGCAGGTGAAAGGCTTCACTCCAGTGTGAAGGCTCATGTGGGTGTTGAGATTTTTTTTCTGTGTAAAACTTTTTCCACACTGAGAGCAGGTAAAAGGTCTCTCTCCAGAGTGAAGACTCATGTGGGCGTTAAAGTTTCTAAAATCAGAGAAACTCTTTCCACACTGTTGGCAGGTGAAAGGGTTCAATCCAGTGTGAAGTTTCATGTGCTTGTTAAGGCTTCTTTTGTGATTCAAACTTCGTCCACACTGTTGGCAAGTGAAAGGTTTAATGTTTCTAGTTCCTTTGTTTTGTGAGGACATCTTTCCAATCTTTGAGTCACTAAAATCTTTTGCATGAGAAATCTTTTAAAATGCTAAATACAATTACAATTTAAAACAATAGTTTTATTAGTTTTATTTTTCCTCAGACTTTGCATGTGCTTGTTATCTCTGTGTCACTTGTGGCAGGTTCGGAGAAATTAAAGATGAAAACTTTATTTTGACAGTTTTTCTATCCACCTTATTTTCTCCCGTAAGAGCGGTCGCGGCCATCTGTAAATTTAATGTGTCTGGTTTCCGGTCTCATCCGCTTCCAGCTTGTCTTACCATATTATTTTAGTGTATTATCTTAATTATGAACACACTGGTTTTTAATGCAAGCAGTTTTACCATTTACTGCACTTCGTTATTCTTCTCGTTATTTCCCTATAGCGGCTAATGAACTGTAAGTCTCGCACATTCACAGAAAACGGCTTACTTCCACGTTGAAAAATAAGGTGGATATGATCCCGCAAGCAGGCTGGACAAAGATGTCAGGCACTGAGATCAAAGAAGAGACAATGCTAGATAACAGCTTAATTATTACGTGCACTTGCCATCAACTGGACAGGGATGGGAATTGCAAATACATGCTGACATTATGATTAGATGTTGTTGTTTTTTTTTTGGTTTTATTTCAACCGATCTCTGTTCCGGACTTGCACACAAACTGCATAGCAGTTGTTTTCCAAAATGTAATTTGTGTGAAAATATTAGGAAGTCAATAATTAGCAGAAGCCAGAGATGCTGAAGATGGAGACAAAGTGGAAAAAATACTGTAGCAGGCAGAGCAAGCTCATGAAATAATTAGATGATTTAGATGGCATTTTCTATTCATCTTGCCTCTGTTTAATGCATTCAAGTAGTGATTATAGGCTCACCACTGCTGTATTTACAGCGGTAACCAAGTTAACCTGCTGTCAGTCTGCAGTTTTTGTTTCGTTCGGATGTTTTATGTAGCATAATTTAACAAAGCTGAAGTCTGAGCATTCTGTTTATGCTTCAAATTTTGAAATTATAAAATCTAATTGAAATCAAAAACTGCTCATGCTGCATGTATGTAGCATCTTTGTTTGGTCATATACTCACATTTTAATTCTTCCTTGTTTCTTTCTTTAAAAATAAAGAAAAAAAAATCAACCCTGAAAAAAAAATCAAGGTCAAGCTTCAGTAATTTTGACATTCCTGATTTAAATATTAATAATTTATTGACTGTTCTATTATATATACACATTTTGGCAATACATAAACTGGTTTAACAAATTAAAAATTAATAAAAAGATAATAAATGATCTTTTTAGAGCTGATTTTAAATGCTGTGATACGAGTGAGCAGACAGGGGTTTCATAATGTGGTGGTTTTTGCAGCTGAGAAACACAGAAACACATTTGTTCAGGCTAAAAGGAGTAGTCAGGTGAAATTGGACCAAATTAAAAGACGCATCAGTAAGTGTAGAGTTTGTATGTCAAATTTTCTGGATAGTAATATATGTAAGTGTTTGTTTAGATGGTAGTGAACTTGATGAGCAGTGTGGGAAGATGATGGTGATGTCTGTGTTGGCATCTGTAGTCAAAAAGCCTCCTCAAAACTTTAAGAAAACAAGTGCTAAGATTGACGCTATGGCTCAGCTTATGAAATGAAACCTCACGCCTAAAGACTCAGATATTACCGTTCTTGAAGCTGTAAAAGAGGTATTGAGCCTGGTCAGTTTCATCCAGAGAAGAGAGTGGGGGTGCAGAAACAGAGTTCAAAAATGAGTTCTCAGTATGTGAAAAGACACCTGAAATCAGTGCAGAAGAGAAGCACTCACATGGTGAAGGACACATGAGAAAACTTTACCTTACCTGGCCCAGTTTGCTAAGAAGAATCTGTGCATCACTGCTTCATGCTGAGTGTGCAGAGTGTGTATTTAGTGCATCAGGGCTTATTTGCAGTACAAGAAGGGCACGACTTCGAGAGGAGCACTTTGACATGGTGGTGTTCCTAGCTCAACATCTGAAAGCTGCCAAAAAGAAAACCCCTTAGGCAGTGGTGTAGTCTAGTTTTTTGTAGTGAGTATACTGTGATTTTTGCCTCCCAGCCTCATACTCACCCGTCCCAGAGCAACACCCCATAAGCACCAGCACACTCACTAAACAGGGCTCTATGCTTACTTTTATTTTTAGGAGCACTTGTGCTACTAATTTAAAAAAATAAATAAATAAAATAAAAAATAGGAGTACAGTAAGAAAAAATTCAGGGGCACCTTCTGATCAATAACAAAAATTAGCGTTCCCATTACAAAGTAATACTGGACTCCTTAAATTGATTTACAGGAGGATTTTTTTTTTTCTAAATTTATTGGATGTGTTATCTTTTATGTCAAATTCAAGTGTATTTTTATGTTTTTTTTTTTTTTTCAAAATTTCTTATTAAAACAATTGAATAAGAAGAAGTTGCCGATCAAATAAAATCAGTATTAACAAAATTAATTTGCACTACAGAGGTGGCACAGAAGAAAACAAAAGTAGCTTGTAGGTATATTTACAGACATTTAATGATGCTCAGAGGTGGCATGAGTGCAAATTCATAAATTCATGTTGAGATTAATGTTTTAAATATAAAAATTTGAATAAAGAAATATTCAATGATTTAAATAACTAAAAAAATACTTTAAAAATGAAACTGAAACTGCCATTAGGTGGCAGCAATTACTGATTTTATCCTTGAATCATTCATTCAATTGATTCGTTCGAACGGCCGATTCATTCAGGAACAAAGCAAGTGACTGTGTTTATGAATGAGTAATTGAATCATTGACTCACTAGATTCCTTTAAAGGGGACCTATTATGCCCCTTTTTACAAGATGTAAAATAAGTCTCTGATGTCCCCAGAACGTATATGTGAAGTTTTAGCTCAATATACCCCACAGATAAATTTTTACAGCTTGTTAAAATTGCCATTTTTAGGGCATGAACCAAAACGCGCTGATCTGAGTGTGTTGCTTTAAATGCGAGTGAGCTGTTGCTCCCGGAGAAGAGGGCGGAGCTTCAAGAGCTCCAGCTCCGCATTAGCAGTGCTAGCCTTTACAAATAAACATTCCCCTATTAGTACAAGCCTGTTATCTTTACAGAAAACTACTCGGTTTCAAAGTCAGTCATCTGATTATACTGTGCATAATAAATTCACGTTTATGAATTACACAGACGGGGAGCACGGCGGGATAAAAATAACAACATAGCTGGTCTCATGCCATCACAAACTTTATAAGTCCCACTTCTGATTATGAGCTCGACAACTTCAAGCGATCGACACACATTGCTTTCATACGCAACTTTTAACTAACGTTACCACATTCCTAATTCACGATCATTCTGGCAGCACTTGAAGGCAGCATCAGTGCAAACACACAAGAGACAATGGTAGCTTTAGCATCATTAGCCATACAGAGTCCCAAGAAGCTCTTTCAGAAAAGCAATTTGGAAAACAAACGCCTGATACTTACTTTGTCTGTAGCTGACATTCGTGCACGAAGCGTTGATATTAATTCCTAAACATATAGGGGACTTTACCGATTTTTTCTGGGATATTTCCTTCGAAAATGAAATTTAACCACAGTGTCCTCGGCTCAGATGAGGGGAGATTATGGCGACTCCTATGTTTATTAGTACATACCAAAACACAACACTTGTAAAGCCTCTTTGGTGCTAACAGTGTGTATATCTCCAGTAATGGCGGACCGCATCTTCTCACTCAGGGCTGTGTTTATGCTAATAGGGTAGAGAGCGTCACAAATGGGCGGGACTTTTTCCCCTCGGTGACGTGCACAGAGGGAGAATCTGAAACAACTCGTTTGGAGAGACTGTTTATGATTTATTGGTTTTATAAAAAAATGAGTTGGTGGATTTTTAACATTATAGGCTGGTTGTTTTCACACACTGTGGCCACACAACTGTGTTCAAACACCTTATAAAAGTGATTTTTGCATAATAGGTCCCCTTTAAAAATGCAGATTCATTCATAAACGAAACAACGTTGTGTTTGAATGGAGATGTGCAGCGCCTCAGTTGTGAGTTTGTTTGACGAAATAGAGCAAGGCAATAGTAGGCTACTGTTATAGTCAGATAAGTCACTTAATTAACTTTTTGTTTATTGAAATCACTCATTGTTCTTATATGCCAACAATCCTCTGCTGTTACAGTTACGTTAATGATAACTCATATGCTACTTTGACAACGCTACGATAGCATCAGCCTCGTTTTCTGTACCGCGTAGGATAGTGTCAGCCTTATCTGGCTCATATTCTGTAGTTTCTATAATGTTAACGTTTCTGTCATCTGTTTGCAGTGTCACCCGAAGCAGCAGCTTCAGGGGCAGGCGAAAACACTGAAAAGCCCTATTCGCACGGGATTAGTATTATCTGGGGACCATGTGTGATTTTGAAATTACCCCCCCACATCTGAATTTCGTGTGGTGCATTCGCACGGGATAAGTGAAGCCTGTGATTTTACTCGAATTTACTGACTTATCTCCCAGATCCCCGGATGTCAAGGCTTTGAGAGTCCCGTTCTATGGTACAATTAGATGGATTTTTAAAAAAAGAAACTAATAGTTTCGTGCCCTGTGTCATTTACATTACACCAGGTTAAAGTAATATCTCAAGCTTTATGCTTGATTTATTCGTAACACATTAACCTCAAAACCTTTTCAGCTTTCTCTTTCTGCAAATTGTATGGTGTAGCGATATATGACAGCACCCAAAATACTATCAAACACTCCAACGCAGCTCCAGTCTTCACAAAAGATGGATAAAAAGACGCACAGGAAACAAAACCTTGAAAAATGATATACGACCCGCCAAATTACAGATATGGCCGATTCGCACGGGATTAAGATCACAGACAACCTCCGCAATTATTACAAATGACTGGAGGTCACCAGGTAATACTAATCCCGTGCGAATAGGGCTAAAGAGTGTAGTTCGTTTCATATCTCCTTTTAGTGATTCACATTAGTTATTTTCAAGCTTGCACACTCACTGTTGCACGATAGCAATAGTCGTCAACAGAAATACGGCGTGATCATCAAAAAGTCGGTGCTTCGTAACACAGATGGGGTGAATTTATGAATAAACGTGTGAAAGGTGTGTTACAAAACAATGTTGTTACGTATCTAAACTAATCAGTTCTCTTTCCGGCTCTGACTGCATTGGGTAACATGATGAACGAACGACTCAAACCCGAAGACTTGTCAGATAAGAGGTGAGGTGAGCTAATCATAGAAGACCCAGGTAAACATTTAATTATTTTTTTTCTGTTTCTTATAGCATTATAGTTTTGTATTGTTTGTAGTGTGATCAACGTTTGCGTAAGTAGTAGATGTGTTAGGGAAGTAGCACGTAACATTTTAATTATATTTTGCTAAAATGAACGAAATGACTTGAAAATGAAAAGATTCGTTCATTTTGCTGAACCAGACTCAAAAGTCAGAGTCAGTAAAATGATCCGAACTTCCCATTACTATTTTGTTATATTTTGCTTAGCCTATAATTTTAAATGACAAATGTCTTTTTTTTTCTCTGCAACACTTTTTCATATTGCATTGTAAATGTTAAACGAATTGTATCCTGACAAGACGAATAAAAATAAGAACTACAATTTTTGTACAGCATTTTTATTTTCTCTGTGACAATTTTTACTGTTTGCTATCAATAAATTCAAGACTCTTGACAAGACGAATAAAATAAATAAAATTTTGTGCAGACTACACTTTTATTTGTTAGCCTATCTCTCTTTCTTTCAGTAGCGGAAATTTAAATGTGAGATTCTGGAAACGGAATCTAAATTTACCGGGAATGGTCAGGTTGGGAAGAAATTTATTCTAAGAGGACAGCGGGTGAACAAAGAGTGAATATATAGCAGGAGCGGGTGGGTGCGGGATATAACTTCGCAGGAGCGGGACTAAAAAAAATAGTCCCGTGCAGATGTCTAGTCCCAGGCTTAAGTTAACAGAAAACTACTGGTAACACAATTTTACAAGTTGAACTTAGTTCAGTCAACTAAAAAATTTCAGTATACAGAACTCAAACTAACGAGTTTTCGGTAACACTTTACAATAAGGTTCATTAGTTAACATTAGTTAACAACATTAGATAACATTAAGAAGGAACAATACTTCTACAGCATTTATTAATCTTAATCTTAATTTCAGCATTTACTAATGCATTATTAAAATCACAAGTTGTGTGTGTTAACATTAGTTAATGCACTGTGAACTAACATGAACAAACTATGAACTTTATTTTTTATTAATTAACATTAACAAAGATTAATAAACGGTGTAATAAATGTATTGTTCATAGTTTGTTCATGTTAGTTAATACATTAACTAATGTTAAGAAATGACACCTTATTGTAAAGTGTTACCGAGTTTTCTTATTTAAATTACTAGACAAATTAAGAACCTTTAATTAATGCTTTCACTTAACAAATCTGTTTCAAAGATAAAAATTTATTGAATTGCTAATTAATACATTGAAATAAAAATGTAAAGCCTGTACAAATATTACAAATCATGAATATAAATAATTTGGAATCATGTAAAAAAAAAATGTAAATAAAATAAAAACAGTGCACATTTCATTTATCTATTATAACATTTATGTAGTTTTGTTTGCTTGGCTGTTTCCTTATAAAGGAAAATTTGTCCAGAAATTTGTCAAGTTTTTCCATCAGGTGTCTTTTTTAATGATATGATGTCATTACGTTGCTGTCTTGCCGCCAGCCAATCGCTGCATTGCTGATCATGTTTTCGAGTATCAATACATTGCCCCTTTTAAACCAACCCATGAACACGCAGTTATCTCAGATAACTTAATCCAACCATACTAATCATCAACAACAGGTGCGTTCAAACAACCAAATTGGCGAGATCATGATTAGCGTGATATCATCTTCGATGTGTCCTTTGATCTCGGATTTAATAAGCAACTACGAAGAACGTGCCCTAAGACTAGAGCTAAATCTGTGTTAGCTAATTCACAATAAGAGCTTTTGCAGACATATCAGAAATATAGTCAAAGTAGTTTGTAATAAATTAAGATGCTGTGTTTTTTTGTTGTTTTTTTTGTTTAATCATTCTCTGCTGAGATCTGAGATTTAGTGTTTTTTTATTATTTCAGTTGACTTCATCTAAGGCTGTGTGGCTGGACATCAGGAGTAGTTATTGTTCCTGGGGTGTATTCCAGAAAGCACGGTTAACTTACCGTCAGCTAAACCCTGAACTCTCGGTTGATTAACCCCAAACCTTGCTTACCCGAGGTATGTGGTTCCAAAAACGCGTCTGGGAGTAAGTTCATTCAACCCAGAGTATGTTCCTGGTTAAGACTCAAGACATTCTCAACAGAGCGACGAATCGACGAGTCACTATGGAAACGGACGCTAAGAAAAAGCGCGCCATGCTGTTTCTTTCTTCTTCTTTGGTTCAGTGGTCGGTATATACTTAGTGCATATCGCCACCTAATTGATGGTTGTTCAGTCATTTTTTCCCCCGTTAAATCTTTAATCCTTGAGAATATGACTTATATAATTAGCATCAAACAAAAAATATAAGTCATATCAGATATGTATTTTTATTATAGAAATACATTATAGAAAATTCCAATCCATGTGAGATGATAATATAAAATGTAATAAATATATATAATTAAACATTACCTTGTCAGTGTTTTATAATTTATACAGATACCTGTTATATGTCCCAATAAAATAAATATAACAACCACCATATTAGAATAATATCTTAATAGAATAATAACCTTATTTATTACTTATATTAGCGCTTTATATCTATGTCTATCTATCTATCTATATATATATATATATATATATATAGGCTATATTACAAAATGTAATATTATATAATCTGTCACGCCCACTGAAGGCTCGTCAGTAGATCACGCATGCGCTGAGTTAGCTGAAGTGAACTAACCCTGGAACATAACCTGCTACCAAGCAGGTTATCTTCAGAGAGTAAGTTCCTATGGTTACATACATACCCAGAAAGTTACCTCCGTTTTTGGAACCGAAAGTTGAGGTTATCCACTAACTTACCCTTAAACTTACCCGGGTATGTCACATAACCTGCTTTCTGGAATACCCCTCTGCTCAGCTCTTTTTTTGTGTTCTTGTTTTTCTTTCTTTCAGTGATTCTGCTTGTTAACAACAGGTGTTAATCACTAATGCTTAAGCAGCACTTAATCAATCACTTAATCATCTCATTAACTTAAATACTGCATCAGTGTTACTTCTCACACTCTTGAGTGTGGACACAAACACTAAGCAGTGTTCATTTAACACTGGGGTTTTTGTTTTGTTTGTTTGGAATGTCTTAAAAATAAATAAATCTATGCTTATTTCACAACATCCACTACAGTGGTTTAAGACACTCTTAAGCCTAATAATGATTTAAAATCTTAGGAAAATATGTAAAGAATCTGTTTATAATTGAAAAGGTTGCCTACACAGCAAAAAGTCTAGTGTTGAATTTACTCACAGAGTTGATTTTCAACACTTTTTCAGAGTTTATATAGCTCCACACTTTCCGGAGTTAAATTAACACTCAAAATAGTTAAACATTTAACACTCTGCCAGAATTCCTTATTTGACTCTTTTTATTTTTATTTTAAAGTGTTAAAATAACACTAAAAGGGATACAGAAAAACAACACCATTTAGAGTTGCATGTTTTAGGTGGTTAGAATTTGTTTCACGGTACGGTTTCAAAAGATCAACAAAACACTTAAATATACTGAAAACATAGTTAAATCAACTACAATACAACAATTTCCATCAACATGTTTATTTTTAATTCTCTCTTGCAATGCAATTTGAAGTAGAATTAAAACATTACAAAAGAAAGAATTATATACAAACTTTAATCTGCAACGGAGTTTTGAATATCAAATGGCTCATAAAATTTAATCTGACATTTTTTATAATACACCTTTCCTCACTTCGTACTACTCTGAATGCATGAAGATGCTCATCAAAATGTGTAGGAATGTGTGAAAGTTCACAAGTTCACTATCATATGACAAATTGAACACAAAAGTGCCTTAAAAGTTCATCAAATGCTCCAAGGAAGCAGTTTGCCTGGCATAGGAGGAGATGCTTATCCAAGGCGATTTTTGGAGATTCAGTCCTCCTGGTAGTGGTGGAAGGGATTAAAAGAAGGGATGCCATAGACTGAAGACCAGTGTTGCCAATTTAGCTATTTTGTAGCTAGATTAGCGACTTCCCCACCCCTTTTGAGACTTTTTTTTTTTTTTTCCAAAAGTTTAGGGACAAATATAGCAACTACTTGGACAAACCTTATCTAAGTTCTCATCTGCCCACTGATCTATATTCATCTTTATATAGATCAGTGAATTTGCCATTATGATGTCATCTAGTGACATTTAGCTAGTAGTTTTAGCTACTTTCAATTGAAAGCAGTTGGCAACACTGATGAAGACACAGATTCACATGAATGAATTAATGGGAATCTTCAAATGTAATACTTTTTAAGAACAGAGATCATTTTTAAACATTCATCTACCTGTTGAGGAAGAGGGCTATCTGGTGGCATTGCTCCTCGACAAATATTCCTGTGGACTGTTTTTATTACGCCAGGCAATGTATCCTGTGTTGCTTGCAGCATCATAAGTGTTATTTGTCATTCAGGCTAAAATCTCAAAGAATCAAATTTCAATGTCATAGAAACAGCCTGTCATAACATTGCAAATATGACATGACAGTGTGGTGCAAACAATAACTTACGTAGCCTTTCTTGGTATATGGCTCTCTCAGGGAAGGGAAACAGCATCACTATGCTAAGACCATTCTGTTTTCTGATTGCTTTAGTAGGAAGTTGCCTAAGGGAAGATATCAAACTAGTTATCTTAATTTGCACAATGGCCATGCAATTATTTGGTTTAATGTAAATTTAAAATACCCATGTGTATCAATCATGTGAGCCACCAGTATGTTAATCATTTGTCGTCTTGTGGCATCTGTAAAGGTTTCTGTTTCTTGATACTCCTGTAGTACTGCTTCACCACCAGACTTGAACTTTAGCACATCTTCAATCATCTAATAAAAAAAAAAAAAAAACTATCGCATGGCGATTCACAAATTTCTACAAACTCAGAGGAAAAAATAAAAGCATTGCCCCAGAAATTTAAATTCTGTCATGTTTACTCACCCTTATTTCGTTCCAAACCCATAAGACTTTTGTTCATCATCTTCAGAACACAAATGAAGATATTTTTAATGAAATTTGACAGATTTCTGACACACTCCACTGACACTCCACACAACTACCACTTTAAAGACCCAGAAAAGGTAGTGAATACATCATTAAAATAAATCATTAGCCTACAGTGGTTTCATCTCAATTTTTATGAAGCGACGCGAGTGCTTTTTTTGTGCAAAATATAACTCTCCAACGCATGTTCACAAGAACACCTTGACACGTGTGTTGTGTTGCCATGAGTTGTTGCAAGAATGCTTTTGGAGATCAATAGTTTGTAAATAAAATGTTAAATGATGGTAAAATTAATTTTTTGCGTAAACAAAAGCACTTGTGAACGAAGGTTTTACAGGTGTGGAATTGACATAAGTGAGTAATTAATGACAATTTTCATTTCTGGGTGAACAAACACTTAAAGAGACTCATGAAAACAAGCTTTGTTCTAACCTGTTTAGGAGACAGTGCAGATGTCTCCTCAGTTCTTTGTCTCTTGCTAGGGACTACAGCCGACGCACTTGAGCTGTTGCTTGTGTCAGACGTCTCAGATGGAAGACAAGGAGTCTGGAAATTCTAAAGAATCAGAAAGTATTAAAATATTACAAATACTCTGACCAACACAAGGATCAGAAATATGAAATGATTATTTTATTTTATTTTTATTTTGAGTGCTTGATTAATACTTTCATATATGCCCAAATTATTTCATCACTTTGAGCTTGTAAAACCCTTCCTTTTATAAAGTTATACGTAGCTTCAGTAGTTAGCTAGCTAATCACGTCAACAAATAACACTGCAGTTCAGTCCTGATATTAAACAAGGCTTTGTAAAGAACGTGTATAAAAGGATATATATCCATGTTTATATACATACATATGCATGTATAAAGAGAGAAAGATGATACCGCGACCACAAATTAAGAATTTGTTCCCAAGTTGTAACGTTAGCCACATTGTACTTCGTTCGCTTCCACATTTTAATATATTATTACATTTGTCCACATGTGCAGTGCTCCGTACTACGCATTATCGTACGTGCTGATATTGAATTTGCATATCGGAAATCACAAATCTTTAAGCATGCATGATTTAATTTTACTTACCGTTCGAACCCATGCGAGGATAATGGCGGCGGTTTCTCCAGCGACGAACGGAAATGCGTGGGCGGAGTCTAATTACATCTCTTTGGAGTTGTTTTAACACTGATGATCAAACTCTGTCAAAACTCCAACACCGGACACCATTTTACTCCGAATGTGTTAAAATTACTCTTTGGGTGTTGAAATCAACTCTGAAATGTTTAACACTGAAATTTCAACACTCAAATTTTTGCTGTGTACCAGTGGCCTAAGATAAAGAGCTGATTGGCCCAGCATATTACTTGATTTAATTTCAGCTGGGTACTTATCAGCTGAAGTAAGATTATTTTTTTGATCACTGGTTACTTTACAAAATTCAAACCTGTCTGACAGGTTATGGAATATTTTCCCTTAGTACCAGCATAAATTCATTTTAATTTAGGTGTGTGTGTTTAATGATTTAACATCACATCAGTCACCTATGCCATCTTCACCAAGTCTTACAGTGCATCAACCTGGTGTTTTTCAACTGGACATGAAAAGGCCGCACTCAATCTGTCCAAAACTGACACTTTTTGTAAATGAGTGGCCCTGATTGTGTTGACTGTTCCCTTAAAATCTCAAATGAAAATGTTAGATTTAATGCCTTTTCAATCTCCAGAGCTCTGCTGTGTGTATGCCGCAACTAAACTTTTCAGTCTTCCAGTTTGATCTTCAGTATGACACTTCTAAATTTCCCAGATGTTTTCAAAATAAGGAAGAAACTCCTGTGGCTGTGCTTACAAAAATAATGTGCAACCAAGTTGCCTACCTACAATACTGTATGTAGACAAACAAAATGGCCATTAGGTCTCTGCCATTTAAGCATTAAAGGTGCCATAGAATGAAAAACTCTCTTTACCTTGGCATAGTTAAACAATAACAGTTCTGTACATGGAAATGACATACCGTGAGCCTCAAACACCATAGTTTCCTCCTCCTTATGTAAATCTCGTCATTAAAAAAGACCACTGAAAAACAGGCGAATCAGAACATAACACCGACTGTTACGTAACAGTCGGGATCACTACGCCCCCAACATTCACACATACCCGCCCATGTTCGAGGCCAGCCGCCAGCCGAACCATCAGGGGGGTATTACAGAAAGCACGGTTAACTTACCGTCAGCTCGGTTGATTAACCCCAAACCTTGTTTACTCGAGGTATGTGGTTCCAAAAACGCGTCTGGGAGTAAGTTCATTCAACCCAGAGTATGTTCCTGGTTAAGACTCAAGACATTCTCAACAGAGCGACATTTAATCGATTTAGTCACTATGGAAACGGACGCTAAGAAAAAGCGCGCCATGCTGTTTCTTTCTTCTTCTTTGGTTCAGTGGTCGTGTACGTACATAGTGCATATCGCCACCTAATTGATGGTTGTTCAGTCTTTTTTTTTCCCCCGTTAAATCTTTAATCCTTGTGAATAAGAATTATATTTTTTGTTTGATGCTAATTATGTCATATCAGATATGTATTTTTATTATAGAAAACACATTATAGAAAATTCCGATCCATGATGTGTGAGATGATATAAAATGTAATAAATATACGTATATAGTATAATAAATTAAACATTACCTTGTCATAGTGTTTTATAATTTATTCAGATAACTGTTATATATGCCAATAAAATAAATATAACAACCGCCATATTAGAATAATATCTTAATAGAACCTTATTTATTACTTATATTAGCGCTTAATATCTATGTCTATCTATCTATCTATCTATCTATATATATATATATATATATATATATATATAATAGGCTATATTACAATATGTAATATTTTATATAATGTTGTGCGCTATCCGTCACGCCCACTGAAGGTTCGTCAGTAGATCATGCATGCGCTGATAGCGCTGAAGTGAACTAACCCTGGAACATAACCTACTCCGGAGCAGGTTATCTTCAGAGAGCAAGTTACTATGGCTGTTTACATACTCTGAAAGTTACCTCTGATTTTGGAACTGAAAGCTGAGTGAGGTTATCCACTAACTTACCCTTAAACTTACCCAGGTATGTCACCTAACCTGCTTTCTGGAATACCCCTCAGAAGTTCTGCAGGTATTGTAAATAAACAAGCGCGGACAACAGCGAAAATGGCAGATCATGGAAATAAATGTTATGTTCCAGGCTGTGCAGGGGATGTGAAGTGCAAGGATGGTTTGGTGTCTGTATTCAGAAAGGCACGGAAAGCAAATAACGCGTTCTAATAAAATAATGCTAGCCACTAAAGGGACATGGTTAGCTCCTTGCTAGCTGTAGTCTGTTACACTGCAGTACATAAGATTTCACTTACCACATAAACAGAGTAAGGAGAGATGGATGATGGCGAATGATTTACAGATCCTGAGCACCACTGACAAGCATCTGATCTTGTAAAATGTGTGGTAAGTACTGCCGCTCCATAAAAGAGTATGTGCGATTGCGAATCTCCAAGGCGAAAGTGAAACTATGACGCGATCAACCGATCATTCAAAAGCAGTTTCAATGTCTCTTGTATTAATAACGGCTCCCTGATGCCTGCATTTTATATACAGTATAATTACCCGACAATATAACTGCGAGAGAAAGTATTTAAATATATATTTTCCTCTCTGTGTTTCCTTCTTGCTGTGAGTTACTGAAATGAGCCGCACCAATCAGAGCAGAGCTCAACATTGAGCAGCACTGTGAAACAGCCAATCAGAGCAGAGCTCATTATTATTCATGACCCTGCCAAATAAGCCAATAACAGACCGTTTAATTCTAGGGAGAAATCCTAGGGTTGTAAATGGACAGGTAAAATCGTTTCTGGAGATTTTTTGCCCTTATCTAAGCCACATACCTTCTATGTAGATATCAGAGAACAATTTAAAATACTGTATCAATGCATTCTATGGCACCTTTAATATAAGGTGCAAACATTATTACACAAATATATAACACCTGTAATGGAAAGAAACGGCTCATACGGACAAAATCATTATTGTAATTGTACAACCCAACTAAAACTTGCATAATACAACAAAGGTGACTGAAAAATGAAAAATATCCTCATGAAAAATAAACTTATGGTTTAGGTTAGTCAACTTCACAACTCTTTTATTTGTAAAAAAAGGAATGATGATCTGGGTTTTACAGCTTAAGAACCTGATACTGGTAAGCTTCACCCCTGAAAGCAAACCTCGGGAACTTCCTTTGTTGTGCACTATCAAACCTCTACAAATGATTCAGAATGCAGCAGCACGACTGGTCTTCAACGAGCCCAAAAGAGCTCATGTCACACTTTATCTCTTTATCTCCCTGCACTGGCTACCGGTTGAGGCTTGCATCAAGTTCAAGACATTGATGCTTGCATATCGAACAACCACAGGCTCTGCACCTGCCTACTTCCACTCACTATTACGAATCTACATTCAGTCCAGAAGTCTGAGATCCGCTAGTGAGCGACGCCTCGTGGTACCATCACAGAGAGGCACAAAATCACTTTCCAGATTCTTTTCGTTCACTGTTCCTGGCTGGTGGAACGATCTTCCCACCCCAATCCGGAATGCTGATTCCCCTGAAAATTTTCAGGCGACAGCTGAAAACTCATCTCTTTCGACACTATTTGACTTCATCCTAAAATTAATATAAAAAAATAAAATAAAAATCTTTCTCTTCATTTATTCCTTCCCTTTCTGGCTTGTAATTATTTGGAACAACACCTGAACTTGGGACATGAGCACTTCCTGTCTGTCTCTTTGCTGAGGAACTGCCATAGCCCCCATGCTGGCGCTTGGGAGAAGCCTGCAAAATGACTAAATGTAAATGTAAATGTATGGCAAAGTTTCTATATGAAGTGTGTGTGTGTGTGTGTGTGTGTGTGTGTGTGTGTGTGCTCTCTTGTGATTTAATTGTCAAACCAATCCCTAGACTGGATCTGAGATGCAATCATTTTGATTGTCAGTTTTTTGAACTTGACAAGTGCCACTAAAAGAAACCAACTCCTGGCTTCCCCTGTACTTTTGCTGTGTTGAGGAATTACTGCAACTTACAATACAATTTCTTTAAGTTACACAATTTTCCTCTTCGTTGTTGTTACAATCAGCAGGGGAGTAAATACCCCATTTTCTAGAATTCATTTTATAAATCCATATACCTACACTTATAAAGAGGTATAGCAGGAGGATGATGGCCTTACAAGATGGCGCCGC
This sequence comes from Tor tambroides, assembly GCA_021397915.2. Lineage (NCBI taxonomy): Eukaryota > Metazoa > Chordata > Actinopteri > Cypriniformes > Cyprinidae > Tor > Tor tambroides. Next base: position 18,417 of record JAFVLL020010895.1, read on the forward strand.
TGTGTTTGGATGCCGTCCAGGTCGCTCCGCTCAGATTGTGCTTTTATTTATCTTTTTACTTTTGCTTTCTCTTTTTACACACATAATGTCTGCAATGATCACTTACGACAAAGGAAAACTTTTGGACATCGGACACCGCTACACTAACCTGTTTCAGGACACATTATCCCCGAATCCATCGTGGCCACTCAAGATTCTTCGGTAAACGGAGGAGAACAATGGCTACTTGAATAACCCCCCGACGCGATGGATCAAGAAACACCGCGGGAAACGCGCTGGGATTCGCAACAGACTGAGGAAAAGGGCTCACAATCCTCCTCTACCGAGCATTCTGCTCGCCAATGTCCAATCCTTGGAGAATAAGATGGACGATCTTAGAGCCAGGATAAGTTTCCAACGGGACATAAGGGACTGTAACATCCTTTGTTTGTCTGAAACATGGCTCACGCCCTCGGTCCCGGACACTGCTGTAACGCCGTCTGACAACTTTTCTGTTTTACGGATGGACAGAACAGCCGAGGCCGGTAAATCCAAAGGTGGAGGAGTGTGTTTCATGATTAACAAGAAATGGTGTAATCCCAGGAATATCTCCACTCTGTCGCTTTCCTGCTCGCCTCATCTGGAACATCTATCCATTATTTGCCGCCCATTCTATCTGCCCCGGGAGTTTTCATCGATCATTGTTACTGCTGTTTACATTCCACCACAGGCAGACACCAACTTGGCTTTGTCTAAGCTTCACGATGTGCTCAGCGGCTACATCAACAAACATCCTGACGCTGCCTTTATCATCGCGGGGGACTTTAACAAAGCCAACCTCAGGCAGGTCATGCCGAACTTTCATCAACATGTATCCTGTCCAACTAGAGGGCCGAATACACTGGATCATTGCTACTCTCAGTTTAAGAATGCCTACAAAGCCTGCTCACTACCGGCTTTTGGCAAATCGGACCATGCCGCCATTTTCCTCACACCGGAATACAAACAAAGGCTCGCTCAGGAACCCCCGGTGCAGAGAGTAGTGACGCGCTGGTCCTCCCACTCAGAAGCTATGCTACAGGCGGCTCTTGATGACGTCGACTGGGACATGTTCCGGGCGAGTTCATCTGACGTCAGCGAGTTCACGGATGTAGCATTTAGCTTTGTAAACAGGCTAACTGAACAAGCTACCGAAACAATAACTGTAAAGACCTTCCCAAATCAGAAACCGTGGGTGGACAGAACAAACCATGCTGCATACAATGCCAGTCTTTTGTCGGGGAACATGAGTGAGTAAAAAGCATCGTGCTATGCTCTCCGACGTGCAGTAAGAGCCACCAAACTCCGATACAGGGAGAGAATTGAGTCTCATTTTCAGCTCAATGACTCTCGACGCATGTGGCAGGGACTGAGGACCATCTGTGCCTTTGGAAACAAATCCTCCGCAGAGGTGAGAACAGATCCGTTGCTGGCCGACGAGTTAAACAGCTTCTACGGCCGCTTTGAATGCAATGGCGGCAGCGCGACTCTGCCGATCAGCTTATCAGGAAGCAGCAGGCAGAGCAGCGATAATCATGTAATCACAGTGTCGGAGGACGAGGTTCGGAGGGACCTAAAGAAAGTGAACATCAGGAAAGCAGCCGGACCTGATGGAATTACTGGCCATGTTCTGAGGTCCTGCGCTGATCAGCTCCTGGTTTGTTTACTTCACACACTGAGTCCTTGGCACTCTGTGTTCCCACCTCCTTTAAAAATCTGTCATCAATTCCCTGTGCCTAAGAACAATAAAGCCTCTTGCCTGAATGACTGTCGTCCAGTTGCCCTCACATCAATAGTCATGAAGGATTTTGAGAGACTTGTTAAGAGCGACATTTGCTCCTCCATCCCCGTTACTTTGGACCCTCTTCAGTTTGCCTATCGCCCTAATAGATCTACTGAAGATGCCATCTCTCACATCCTCCACTCTTCCCTCACACACATTGACAGCAACAATGGGAACTATGTAAGGCTGCTATTCATTGACTATAGCTCAGCTTTCAACACTATAGTCCCCATCAAGCTAGCCTCAAAACTCACAGACCTCGGCCTAAACTCTTCACTCTGTGACTGGATTCAAGACTTCCTCACCGGCAGACCTCAAGTGGTGAAAGTGGGCCAGTTCACTTCAAACTCCATCACCCTGAACGTAGGAGCCCCACAGGACTGTGTCCTGAGTCCCCTGCTCTACTCTCTCTACACACACGACTGCGTGTCCTCTCACAGCTCTACATCTATTATCAAATTCGCTGATGATACTGTGGTTCTGGGCCTCATCTCCAACAATGATGAGACCGCATACTTGGATGAGGTAGAGAGACTTACATCATGGTGCCAGGACAACTGTCTCTCTCTGAATGTGAGCAAAACTAAAGAGTTGTTTGTGGACTTCAGAAAGAGCCAGCAGCGGCCCTACACTCCTCTTATGATCAGTGGGACCCCTGTGGAGAGGGTGAGCAGCTTCAAGTACCTCGGTGTAAACATCTCAGAGAACCTGACTTGGACTGCACACATCCAAACACAGGTCAAGAAAGCCAGGCAAAGACTGCACCATCTGCGACAGCTGAGGAAATTCAGGGTCTCACCAGCAATCCTGAAAACTTTCTATTCAGGGACCATAGAAAGTGTATTGACTCAGTGTATCTCAGTGTGGTATGGAAACAGCTCCAGTCAAGACTGCAAAGCTCTGCAGAGAGCAGCGCTTAGCTGAGCGTATCTCAGGGTCTGCTCTCTCCTGCAGGACATCTACCTCAAACGCTGCAAAAGCAGAGCTGTCAAAATCATCAAGGACTCAAATCACCCTGGTAACCGTTTCTTCACTTTGCTACCATCTGGTAAGCGCTTCCGTAGCCTGATGGCAAAAACTGAAAGACTTAGGAGGAGCTTCTTCCCCCAGGCCATCAGGCTCCTAAACTCAAACTCGGTCTCATAACACCAACATGACGCCACTTAATTAATAATCACTAATAATACCATGCATATTGCTGCTATGTAAATAACCTGTACAACCTGTTTGCACATTCCTTCTTAATATTATTTATTATGGTCTACAGTATACTGTTCTGCACACTTATTTTTTTTTTGCACATTTTGTATTTTATTTGTACTTTTATTTTTTACCTTTTATGTATATTCTTGTGTTTGTTTTGCATATAATTGCACTGTCCATGGAGCAGACCTGACTAACATTTCACTGCTGGTTATACTCTGTGTAACTGTGTATGACACACAAAAATCTTGAATCAGGAGGATGGTGGCCATAGCTAAAACGAGATGAGTCCCTAGATCTTTAAGAAGGTTCCAGAAGGAGTTACCAATTCTGTACTCCTGACCAACGACAATGCATTGTATCGGTAGAAACAACAGTATTTCTCAATTTCATCACTTCTATCCTCTGTGTCTAGAATGTAAGTACAACACTGGTCTCCAGTTACAGCGCAAACCTGCCCTCTTTAGCAAGAATGTAATCCAAAGCAGCTTGATTTTCTGAAGCAACTAATTTTATATTTTTCATCTCATCTGTTAACAGATGGTACCCTTCAATGGCATAACTAGCGAATGGTTCTAATTCCAAGCTAACATTATCGATAAGGTTCCATGTACCGTTCCATACCATGGAAAAAATCCTTTCAGAGTTTTTACAGCTGGTGAAATGCGAAGATGAGGTTTATAATCTCTACATTTTGTCTTAGGCCGACATTTACTCAGGATTTCGGGAAAGAAACGTCAGTGGAGTTGAAAGAGCCAATATATCAACATCCTTACCATTGTGAAGTAGTGATGGGAAGTCCGGTTATTTTCCGCAAACCGGTTCTTTCAGACAGTTTGTTTCAATGAACCGGTTCAAAAAGCTGTTTCACCGGTACTTTTACGCTATAATGCACGCTGATGTGTCAAAGTCTATTGTCCCAAGCCGGGAAAAAAATAGTCAGTAAAAGTCACCATGATCTGACAATTTTCTTAATTAAGTTTTGCAACTAAGCACCCAAATACAGGTACAAGCAGTGATTGTGCAATTGAGGATGTTTTATAAGTACTGAAGATACAAAGTGAATAAATTACTTCTCATCAGTGCAGAAGCGTGATCCACATACTATGCATAATTCATTACGATTTATTTGTTTTTAAATAAACCTATGTTTCAACAGATTGGTCCCCTCATTCAGGTCCTCGGTTTACCTGCACTCATAATATTAGCACAGAATCAAGAACTAGTTCAGTTCAGACGTACTGTCAAGTCAGTCATAGTAGGCAATCATGTAGCGTTTGGTAGCTTCACACTGAATCACGCATGTGCAGTATCATCAGCTCATCGGTTCTCAAATCGGATGTGTCCGAAAGAAACCATTCTCGGTTCAGTGTACTGGTGATCCGAAAACCGTTGCAACCGATTCTTGACTCGAGAACAATAATCTCTCTAACCCGGGACGCTGCATGCATGTTCAGTATATCAGCTGCTCTTCTCGTGCTCATCATCAGTTCTATTTAATACAAACTCAATTTGTGAATGTCATCATTAACTATAAATACAGTACAGGTATTTCATAGTTCATCCCTTATTCCTAATAAACATAGTGTCTTAAGTATTATGGTCGAACAAAACAGTGTATGAAAAAAAACGTCCTCGGTTGAGTACCGGTGATCCGAAAACTGTTGCAACCGATTCTTGACTCGAGAACGAGAATCGCTTTAGCAGTGGCTGTGTACGTTCGTTAGTAGCCGGCTCGCTGCACACATGCTCAGTCTATCAGCTACTCTGCTCGTGCTCATCTCTTTTCACAGCAGTTCACTGTTTCGAGTCAGAGGGCGTGTCAGGCACGTTTAGAAACCAAGTAATTTGTGGATTACTGCGTACTGGAGATGCAAACAGTTTCAAATGATTATTCGATTTGGTGAACTGGTTCGACCAGTTCACTAAGAAGTACCGGTTAAATAGAACGATTTGTTCACGAATCGGACATGACTATTGTGAAGGTAACCAGGAATAAGCATTATTACCACAAATCCTAAATCTATTCTTTAACAATCCTGTAGTGACCCTTACTTGATATTAAAAGGTCACTTCTTGGGTCTGCTGGATAAATTTTAGACACCTCTGTTCGCTCCTTTATGTCCATTAAAGTCCAGGAAAATGATGTAGATCACAGCTGATTGATTTATCTTGAGTGTTACAAAACTAAACTGATATAACTTAACATCGAAAGTAAAATACAAAATAAGGCAAGCTGTAAACTATAAAAAACACCGGAAAACATTGAACGGGAGAAAGAAGGTATAAAGACCGTGTGCTTCCAGCAAACCACGCCATCTCATTAGACACCTGTGGCTTTCTTATAGTTTGTCCTGTAGAGGGCGCACACAGACTCCAGAATGGTTCGTCCTGTAGAGAGCGCACACAAACTCATACAACATACAAGAAAGAAGTAAAAACATGAAACAATATAGCAAAACCTATAAATGGCTCCTACAAAACCGGCCCCTAATTGTATTTGGCTTATCACAAAACAATCAACATTTATCAAAAGGAGTCTTAATATAGTTAAAGAAAATCAATATAAATTAATATTATAAATTAATTTAATACTTTTTTGTTATTGATACTGGAGGGATGAGGGCATCATTCTGCATTCTTCAAATAGTAAACATATCTTAGTTACAGGCCTCTCTAGGATACTAGTTTGGGTCTTGACCTTGACTGTTCAGACCAATCCATTATGATCATGAATAACTTCTGCGATTTTGTCCTAAGATCCAAGAGCCACGTGGGGCGGTAGAATCTATCACCAACACTACATCACCAACTGCAAAGTTCCTTCTTTTGTTCCATTTTTGCCTCTCTTGCATTATGGGTAAGTACACATGGACCCAAAGCTTCCAAAAAAATGTCAGCAAGGTACTGCACTTGCCTCCAACGTCGTCTTATGTACACATCAGTTTTATTGAATAACCCAGGTGGTGTGATGGGCTGCGATTTCAATAGCAAAATGTGGTTTGGGGTGAGTGGCTCCAGGTCTCGATGTCATTAGAGACTGTAGTCAAAGGACGACTGTTCAAGATAGCTTCTACTTCACATAAGTGTATGTATTCCTTCCTCAGTTAACTCTTGTTGCTTTAAAACGGAGAGAAGTACTTGTTTAGTGGATTTAATCAGCCGCTCCTACACTCCTCCATGGTGAGATGCTCCTGGAGGATTAAAACTCCATTCTATCCCACTGGCTCAAAGGGAAGCAACAAAAGGATGGGCGCGCACAGTGAATCTCTTCTCCAAAAATCTCCTCTTGTCTGTAGTTCGTGAAGAGCCACCCAGGCCACTTCCTCTTTTGCGACCTTTTTAGTCATTCTTATTCCCTCACGGAAGACTTGATCGCCGTATTTGGCGCGCACAGTGAATCTCTTCTCCAAAAATCTCCTCTTGTCTGTATCTCGTGAAGAGCCACCCGGGCCACTTCCTCTTTTAATATCAATAAGCCCAAAAGAGTCAACGCCCACGTTAGTAAAAGGGGGTAAATCAGGAACCAACCTTTCCGAGGGTAGATTGGCCATCTTTTGATCTCCTACTTTGGGTCTGTTTCACCTGCATACAACACATTGAGTTATAACTTTGCGTGCAGCAGAATTGACGTTGATGATCCAGAACCTTTTACGGAGTTCAGAAAGGATGTGATTTCTTCCTATATGTCCCAACGTTTCATGTATGTGTCTAAGGATGAGTGTCAACACATGAGAATGTTTGGGAAGTATAGCAGGAAACTTGACTTCTTCAGGTAAGGCCGCTTTAGACAGACGTCCTCCTACCCTAAGAACTCCATGCTTCAACACTGGATCAAGTCGGTATAGAGTACTTGACTTAATGTTGATATGTACGCTTGAGATCTTTTCTGAATAATGGCTTGCTTGAATGTACTGAATTATGGACTATTTAGCCATCTTCAAATCCAAAACATTTACCTTCTGTCCACCCAGTAAAGCTTTGCTACGTTCCATATTTTGCTTGAAAGCCTTTTCCATATTCTGAGTTACTAGGTTGGTGTTGATTTTTGAACTTAGTTCTTTTCTATTAAGTACCAAACACTTCAAGGTTTCTTTAAGCTTCAGATACCAGGCTACTGAGACTTTAAGCTTAGTCCAGCTTGAAAAATAAGACATGAGCTTGTCTGTAGGCTTGGTACCACCTTGGATGATCACGTTCATGGTTGAGCTTCTTTTAACCTCTGGATCATCCTCAGAAAGTGAATGGGCTTTTATGTGGATTAGTGACCAGTCAAGATTTGTTTTCCATAGGAAATCTGGACCATAGATCCATCTTGTGTTCTGAAGAAACCTTTTAGTCCTCTGTCCTCTTGAGGCTTCATCAGCAGGATTTAATTTGGTGTCTACAAATTTCCATTGTGTAGGTTCTGTTGTTTCTCTTATAAACGGCACTCTGTTCGCCACAAAGGTATGGAACCTAGTATGTTCATTGGATATATATTTCAGTACTGATTCACTATTGGTCCAAAATATTGATGTTTCTAAATCCAGCTGTAATTCTGACTTGAGAACTTTGTCCACCTTAGTAGCTAGAACTGCAGCAGCTAACTCCAATCTCGGGATTGTGATTTTCTTTAAGGGGGCCACCCTAGACTTTCCCATTAGAAAGCTGACGTGTACAGCATTCCTCTCATTTACGAGTCCCAGATAGCTTACAGAACCATAGGCTAACTCACTAGCGTCAGCAAAGTGATGAAGTTGTGCCTGTGCATAGTTGTTAAAATGCTTGGGTTTTATACATCTGCTGACTTGTAAGTTTGTTATTTGCTTAAGCTCCTCTTTCCATACAGTCCATTTATCACTTAAAGACTGAGTTATCTCTTCATCCCATCTGACGTTCCTTCTGCACAGGTCTTGCAATAATAGTTTAGCAGGTAAGATGAAAGGAGCAAGGAACCCTAAAGGGTCATAGAACACACGGCAGACAGTATACCTCTCCTGGTATGTGGCTGTGGCTTGTTAGTGACATCAAAAGTGAAATTATCTTCCACGCACCACTGAACTCCTAGTGCTCTTTCTGTTGGAAGTTTGTCTCTGTCCAAATCTAACTTGCCAACCTCTTTTGCTCGGTCAGACTCTGGGATACTAGATAACGCCAAACGACTGTTGGTTACCCATTTAGTTAGGTTGAAACCTCCTCTTTCACAAGCAGCTGTTACTTTCTGGATAAGCAAAATTGCTTCTTCTTCCGTGGATATGGACATCAGACAGTCATCAACATAAAAGTTAGACAAGATCGTGTCAATTACTTTAGATCTGAAATGTTGTCTACTGTCCTCAGCAGTTCTTCTGAGAGCATAGCTTGCACAGCTGGAAGAGGATACAGCTCCAAAAATGTGAACGGTCATACAGAAATCTAATGGAGTGAGACTTACATCACCTCCTGGCCACCACAGAAACCTTAGGAAGTCAACATGTTCCTCTGCCACCTTTACTTGGTGGAACATTGCTTCGACGTCACCCAGTATGCCTATTGAATCCTGATGGAATTTCATGAGCACTCCGGTGAGTCCATTAGTGAGGTCTGGGCCTTGGAGTAACTCAGAATTAAGAGAAGTACCTCTGAATGATGCTCCACTGTCAAAAACTACTCTTAACTTTTTCTTCTTTGAGTGGTATACCCCATGATGGGGTATGTACCAAATGTTACCTTCTTTTCCTTGCAGTTGTGACATCTAGCAAATGTTCCTTTGCGCAGAAAAGGCAAATGGCTAGCATATTTGGAGTTTGTGATCTTTCCATAGACACACTGGTGGCAAAACTGCTGCTAGAAGACTTTAGCTTGCCGGTTTTGATGACAGGTTTAGTCTTAGCGGCATTTCGAATAGTTTGATCAATTATATTGCCAAATATAGGGTCAGTTAGTATACTAACTTGCTTCTCAATGAACTTGACTAGGTCACAGAATCTCACCTTGCTGTGTCCTCTTTCATGGAGCTCTAAAACTTCAATTCGCCATCTTTCTCTGAGTTTGAATGGCAATTTAATGGTCAGTGATTGAAGATTAGAGGCAAGATCAAGTTCCTCCATAAATGCCATCTCTTACATAACATTACAACACCCTCTCAGGTATAGTGCAAAGGCTTGCAGTCCTTTTGGATCCTCTGGCTTAATGGATGGCCAAGACAGGGCCTTTTCTATATATGCATTAGAGATTTTAAACTCATTTCCAAAATGTTCTTTGAGGAGATTTTTGGCTCACTGATATCTCCTGACAGGATTAATGTGAAGGCAAGTCTTGATCAATTCTTTAGGCTGCCCTCTGGTAAACTGTTCCAAAAAACACAGCCTATCTTGATCATTGTCAGTTTTACTCTCAATAGTGTCCTCAAAAGATCTAATGAATGCTCTAAACTCCAGTGGATCTCCATCAAAAACTTTGACTTCCTTCTGAGGCAAAGAGAACAAGATTTTCTGTTTCACAAGACTGTCAGTGATATCAGTTTGTTTCTGTAAAATACTATACAAAGCAGTGTCTGCTGAAGGTGTTGGATTCACTTGAGGTGCTGGCTGAGATATTGGACTGGATGCCTGGGTGCTTGGGGGGCTAGGTGCGTGAGTCTGTACTTGCACCGGATGGTGTCGCACATCAGGTCTTGGTAGTTCAACAGCGCTAGATACTGGTTCAAGATGTTGCCGCTACTCTCTAAAGGCAATATGCGTCTCTGCCTGAGCAGATACAAATGAACTTGCTTCTAAGGTGACTGTCCTGGCTTTGGGATGTTTCAGAGGAGCTTTGCTTTCTTTTTGCTCGCGGAATGCCGAATCCTTTAGGAAAAGTCTTTAGGATGGACATTTTGAACCTTCATTGCACTTCTCGTTGAATAAACAAGAAAATATAAATTAAGAAGTTAAAAGTGTAAAAAAAAAAAAAAAAAATTTAATTAGGCTGTAGTTTTATTGGCTAATTTCTTCTTAACTTTTATTAGACTGCAGATTGAAAAAAGAATTCTTGGTCATCTTTAAAATGAATCTCTGACATAATTTAGGCTATACTTTCTTCGACTGCAGAAAAAACGAAACCATTTAAATTTGCAGTGTTAACTTATGAATTAAAAGAAAGACAAGAAATAAATCACAAGAACAATCGGTATTTTTCCTGTAATCAAGAAAAAAAAATTACAAAATGAATGCTGAGTGATGTTTGACGGTGAACGCATCTCAATTCATAGCCACATACAATCGCTGGTGTCAGTCGTAAATATTAAACATGTTTAAAAAAAATCTTTGTAAAAATGACTGACAACGACTGTTTCTTGAATTCCAAGATTCTAAACTTTAGACACCTCACACTGTGACGTTTTCTGCCGACTGCAAACAGCGACTGAGCCCAACTGGAACAGACCCGGTCTGACTGGGCACAATCCATCCTCAAGACCGAATTCCATTCATAATCAGCATGACAGTCCTGTAGTGTGTTCTCAGCTTTAAAGCAACAATCTTGTGCGGTGGATATAATTGACGTAATCTCGTGACAGCGTGCATTCGTAACTTGAGCATTCGCACTCATAAAAGAGAGAGAGGGCAGGGAGGAAGAGGAAAAAAAACTAAAGTATATTAACATTGTCACTTTTTCCGTAAGGTTAAGTACATCAGGGCCCAGGTAGACACATCATTCAATAACCCTTAAAATTGTTACATATTATGGCAGTTTGAGCAGCAGCAATGAGGTAGTAGTGTTTCCTGTACCAGTTGGATTTAAACTGTTAGTAGGGATAGTAGAACTAGCAAGAGATGGAAGAGATTTAACTTAGATGGATTCAATTTGGCCCTAGAGACATCTTGATCAATTTGTTTTTTGATCCTATGGCCCCACTCGAGGATCTTATGGGATGTGAAACTTTTGTTTTACCCCCATAGTTTTCATACATGATTTTAAAACCTTACCAGTAAAATGAGTTCCTAGGAAAAATCTTCCTAAGCAAGATTTCTGCAACTTTCTTAGCAGTAGCAGTACTCAGAGGAAAAGCTTCTACACCAATGCAAAAATTAGCAAACAATGACAAGTACATATGCATATGTACTTATAGAGCATGATCAGCTTATATGCATGATCAGGGCCCGCATGCACAAAACATATTAAGGTTAAAAGTAGCTCACAACTCACCAATTTAGGAGAAAATCTTAAAAACAATGAGAGTGTCAGTTCTAAATTTAGGACTCCTAAATTTTTGCTCTAAGAGTATTTCACAAAGTGTTTTAGCATTAAAACTAGCTCCTAAATCTGTGAAATATTGAGGTTATCCCAACACTCAAATTTTAATTATATCCTTTTCATTAACCAGTTGGGCAAGAAGTAACAGCTGTTCTTGTGTCCAGTTTGGTTTTCTTTTACATGTCTTACTATAAGCCATGATTATTCTACTCTGTTAATTAAAAGGCTGTTTATATGCATATCCACTATGAGAAGCATACATGTAAGAAGCTGACAATTTTCAAAAGATATCCTGGGATTTTTTTATGAACACAGAGTCAGGACCTTGGTTTAACATCTCATCTGAAGGACAACAAATCGCTTGAATGCAACAAGCTCGTAATCACAACTACATAAGTGGGAAATAGAATAATGTGACTGTTTTGAAGTAACCAGGAAGAGAAGCCGTCTCGCTCAGCACAGTGGAGTCCATCGTTTTGTTAACTTTGTGGTTTATTATTTTGAGTCGTTTGGGACACGGTGACACACGGACCTCTCACAATATATTGCTTAACAGATATATCGCTTTTGCCGCTCAGAAATTTTTACGCAATTGTGCTGCACATGTGGTTAGCGCTCACACGTGTATTAGGCATGGGCTGATATGAGATTCTCACAGTATGATAAACTTAGATTAAATTTTTTTTTTATATATATAACGGTATTGTGATTACAGCTCTAAAATGTGTTGTTTTTAAATGTCTGGGTAATTTTTTTTTATTTATTTTTTTTCTCCCCACTTAACACAATATATTTTATTTTTTAAAACAGAACATTTTGGAACAGTAAACATGTCAAGCTAAATAATTAAAATAAATAATTGAATTATTCTCAATTAAATTAAGTGCAGTCACTTAAGTGAGCCTAAACCTGCAAGACATGGTCACTTTCTACACTTTCAGTCCAAGTTATGATCCAGGAATGTTCACCTTTCCCAGATTAAGCTTGGAGTGGTGAGGTATGAGCATGTGTGCACATACACATAAGGAAAGAGAGAGCACGAGTGTGTTACACGTGCAAACACACACGGTCTCTCTCTGTACAACACTCTAACAGTGGCAAAGTTTGTTTTTTTTAAATGTCATGATTTTGAACAGATGTAAACAATGGCAGGAGGCTTAAAAGTACAGACGTGATACCAGCTAAATTTAATAAAAAGCAGAAACATAGTACTTTAGTCTGCTACTCCATGCTCTTTGAAGTAACGTGAGGGAGGAAACTAGTTGACGTTAGCTAGTTAATTAGCTATGTTATCTGCCTTGGTAGCAAGCCAAATAGTATTTATTTCAACACCGAAACAAACAGCGGGTGGGTGGGTCTCTGTCTTGATCGGGGGTGAAAGAGGGAGAAATGAAAATGACACAGATATACAGATTATGTACGACCTTGTAGCATTTGGACCAATCAGACACAATTTTGCATTTGATTTAACAATCAATTAGTTTAACAGTCACAGACCCCACACCCAATACACATACTGAGTGTTAGTATGTCTGTCAATGACTCCAGGCCCCCGGTGCCATGGCAACCGATCTGATAACACTAGTTTTATTGGTCAAAGGAATGCAGGCAGAGCAACACTCTCTCTTCATATTCCCTTAGGACATTATGCCATAAAAATGGACTCTTCTCTAATTAATTCATAGAAAGACCTTTCTTTGAATGAACACGCATATCTTCAGGTCACTGTGTATATTAATACTGTTCTTGTATATGTTCTTGTGTACTGTATCCTGTTTTATGCATGCTTATGATAGAACATTAGTTAATATTAACTCACTTATATTATGTTTGGTCTCTATCAGTTCGTCTTCGGATGATCTAGTTGGGAGTATATATTATGTCAATACCTATGCAACATATACAAACTATTAAAGATTCCTAGAACACTTATATCAACTTCCAATCCAGTTCATATGGAAATTACCATGCATGGAGACAAAGAGTCGTAAAAACTTTCCCTCCAAAATTCAAGTCACCATTGGCTCTTTGACTCCCCAGAGGTGTGACCTCTATAGCAGATAAAGCTCTCACTTCAGTGATGCCCCTTGTAGTCTGCGGATCTTTTAGATTCTGAGAAGATGAGAATGTGAGCTAGAATTCTCCTGGGCCTTTAAGCTTTGCGCCAGGCCTTATGGCCTTGACTTTCCATTTAACCAAGGATCCTCGGATCCCAGCACATTTCTTTCTTAGCTATTTTTCCCTTTCTACCTGGGAAGAAACTCCCAATTACCACCGAGCCAGAATAACATCTTTTGGAGTTCATCACCCTTCA
>JAFVLL020010896.1:0-68392 GCA_021397915.2 Tor tambroides
CTGTGGTTGCTCTCTTCTGATTGGTTCTCCACAGACTGGTTATATTTTTCCTTCAAAGCTTTAAGCTCCGCCTTCAAGTCAATAACCTCAGTCACGGCAACTCTGTATTTGCACTCCAGAAGCTCCATTCCATTGATGTCTGCCTCATAATCGCAGCAACCGTTAATGGGCACGTCGTTCTTCTCGGACTCCTCCGTGTCAAACTCCTTGTCACTGTAGAGGCGCTTCATAGTGTTGAAGCGCTCTGTAAGGCGGTGAACGCGTTTGTGCTGCTCAGTTAAAGCGCCCTGCGTGTGCTGCAGTTGAGTTTGAGACTCCTGCAGGTTGGAAAGTAGAACCGCCTTCTCTCGCTCAACCTAGTGGACAAGATGATACACAGTTTGTTAGCAAAAGCCAAGAAGATCTAAAAAAAAAAATACTATATGTTAGCCTTGCCATTCATTTACACAACTGGGGTCAGTACACTTTAAAAAAATATTGCTTTCATTCATAAAGGACACATTAAATTGATCAAAAGTGACAGTAAAGACATTTAAAATGTTACAAACGATTTCACACTTCAAATGAAATGTTCTTTTCAACATTCTATTCATCAAAGAATCCTGAAAACAAGTATTAAAGGGACAGTTCACCCAAAAATGAAAATTCTGTCATTAATTACTCGTCCTCACTTCGTTCAAAACCCATAAGACCTTCAGAACACAAATTAAGATATTTTTTATGAAATCCGAGAGCTTTCTGACCCTCCATAGACAGCAATGAAACTACAATGTTCAAGGCCCATAAAGGTAGTCATAAAGGTAATCATTAAAACAGTCCATGTGACATCAGTGGTTCAACCGTTATGTTATGAAGCTACAAGAATACTTTTTGTGCATAAAGTAAACAAAAATAATGATAATCAAATAATAATAATTTCTTCTCTTCCATTTCATTAAGGTTAAACCACTGATGTCACATGGACTATTTAAACAATGTTCTTACGATCTTTCGTCACTTTGAACGTTGTAGTTGCGTTGCTGTCTATGAAGTGTCAGAAAGCTCTCGTATTTCATCAAAAATATCTGAATTTGTGTTCCGAAGATGAACGAAGGTCTTACGGGTTTGGAACGACATGAGAGTGAGTAATTAATGACAAAATTTTCATTTTTGAGTGAAAGAAGTTTCAACAAAAATAGAAATAGTTAAGAAATGAAAGTTCATGAAGCACAAAAATGTCAACAACAACAACAACAACAACAAAATTAACTGAATTACATGATACATGATTCTAGTTTTTTTGCATTCAGTTTCTCTAGTAAAAGTCTAACCTACAATACTTTTGTTAGAAAACATGGAATATATTCACTCTATGTGCTTATAAAATTCCACTCTATAGACAGTTGTGATAGCTAGGTGTGTTAGCTTGCTTGTCACAAATTTAGCATAACCGCAGACATGTGATTCCTGTTACTGAGCTCAAGTGCTGCTTAATTGCTTTTTGATCACTCATTGTATCAGAAGCGTCAGCCATCTAATGCTTGAGGCTGAGATAGCGAAACCCCATTGATTCCTTTCTGGCAATGAGCCAAGAACAACACAAGGAAATACATTTAAAAAGTGAACAGAGGTAGATGGGGAAACACTTTTTTTTTGGATAAATGCCAGGCAATTACAGTAGCTTGAAGGGTGAGGAAACAGGTAATTATAACCAAGCAGTGATATAAATGAGTAAACTGCACATCTAAATAGTAAAAAATACTACAGCAACTACTTTGTGCAATAGGATGCTGAAATAACAGGGTCTTGGCTATGCATTTGATGGCAATCCCACACAGCAAGAGAAAACATTACTACAGCCACAGTCCCCAGAGGAGACCCTTAGATGCAAACATGTTATATAATGCTTTTCATAAAATTGATCTGTTTATATTACTTGGATGAATTTATGTGTGGTCACATTGCTTTTTTTTTTTTTTTAAATCATACATGACCAAATGGCCCTAGTGTTTTCAATATATAATCTTAAAATATAAATGAGATATTTTAATAAATTGTTTTTATTTATTAATTTTATTTTAAAGATTTCATATTAAAAATATTAAATATTTTGAAGAGTAAAATATATATATATTTAATATTTTATATTAGAATATATATATATATATATATATATATATATATATACACACACACACACACACACACACACACAGACATACTGGATTTTTTAAACATGTACCAATGTATTTACACTGACACCAAGCTACATTCACTGCAATTATCATGTCATTTTTTCATCTGATTTGCTGTGTGATGCTCCTTTAAGTAGCTGATGCTCTCTATGTTTCTGTGTCCGCACTGGCAGATTTTCTATTCTTGTCCCATGCTGTCTCTCTTGCTGAATATGCCTGTGGCACACCGCACATACAAATACATTACTGTGTCCTGCTTTTACAGAGGCAGGCACAAAGTACTCCCTCATAATGGTAATCAACCTGACAGTAGCCTCAAAAGCACAAAATAGACTATTGCACTTACAGCAATCAACTTTCCTTCACTCAAATTTACACTTAAGCTCTTAATACCTAAAGTGTTTTACCAGTCATTGCAAATACTGCATAACTATGCCAAAGTGTCAAGGGCATGAAAATGTGTCAATAAAGGCATCTTTTGATGTCCATTGAGACTGACTGGATACATAATTG
This sequence comes from Tor tambroides, assembly GCA_021397915.2. Lineage (NCBI taxonomy): Eukaryota > Metazoa > Chordata > Actinopteri > Cypriniformes > Cyprinidae > Tor > Tor tambroides. Next base: position 2,688 of record JAFVLL020010896.1, read on the forward strand.
TTAATGCTCGTTAAAGGGTTCAAGGCATATATGTTTGCTTATAAAGTAGAAGTAGATGCATTAAATCTCTAATGAAAAGCTCTTCACTCAACAGGAGTCAATAGTTGCCCGTTAATGCACTGGATAACAGCTGTTTTTCCCCAAAGCATCCCTCTGTGATTTATGTGACTGTGAGTATCTGAGCAAAAGCAGATGGACTAAAAATTAAGGAAAAGTTAACTAAAACAAAAAATTAGTTTGTGTTACTTGAAAATAAAACAGACGTTAGCTAAAATAAAATAAAATAAAATAAATATTTAAAAAGTGCGTTTATCTTATTTCCATTTAGTTTAACTTGAAGTAATAAAATAACTAAAACTAAATAATAGAAAACAAATAAATAATTTTAATATATAATATATAGACATTAAAAAACTAATATAAATTACAAAAACACACATCAAAAATGAATAAACATTTAATTAAAATTAAAGTGAAAACAACATACTTGTACTTTTTTGGTTGTTTAGTAATTTTTGAATTAAAATTTAATTCTAAATCTAGTTTATCAATGATACTATGAATTAATGAACAAATAAATAGTTGTTCTGACAAATAAAAAAATATAGAATAAATAATTAAGAAAAACTTTTAGAGGGTATATCAATGTGATACTTAAATGAGATCTAGTTGAAAAATGTTTTTTAATAGTTCTATTAAATTTATTTTTTGGGGATTTTTGTCTTTTTTTAAAAATTATTTTTATGATTCAAACATGTCTCCTACATGAGCATGATCCACTAAGCTAAAGCTCAAGATTAAGTTTAGCTAAAATTAATCAAACTAAATAAATATTGCTCTCCAGTCTCATTTCATACTCTGGTTTTGCCACAATCCCTGCATATTCTATGCCTTAGGTGTCATGAGACTAACCTGTAGGAGCTGTTGTTTGAGTTTCTGTATCTCAGACAGGTTGAGTTCGCTGAAGAGATCAGACACTGGGTGCAGCACCTCTCCCTTCCTGCCTCCCGGTCGGTGATATTCTCCGTTCATCTTTGGTCCATGCCCATTGCACTCATTACAGCGGTTACGGTCCTCATTGTTGGGGCTGGACTCAGACGCAGACGTGCCATTGGTCGCCGTCTCCTCTGCGAACTTCAAACCCTCCACGGCAGAGATGGCCAGGTGGGTGCTGGCTCCGTACATGCTGTCCGTCAGGCTGAGATGATGGGCCAGCTCCTTTCTCAGATTGTTCTTCTGCTCTCTCTCAATCTTAAGAGCATCCAACGCCTCTTCTAACTGGCCTTCAGAAATGTCTTTCAAACGCAAAGCATCTTCCAGCTGGCTGTTGAGTAGAACCGTCTCTTCCTCAAGCACTTTGATTTCATGCTTTAGACCCTCATATTCCACCTGTAAATTTTAAGGAGATTAAAGAGAATGTGAACAGGCATATTTGTGGACACTTGACTGTGTAATATAAGAATAAGACAGAATAAGAATAAGAATAATATTGTGTGTATATTATATATTTATACATACTCATTTCAGGCAAATGTTTTCCATGTAATATATATTAACATATGGCATAATCTTACAGGTGCGCATAATGTGATTCAAGTAGGACATGTTCATAAGTGAACATTCTATACCATCAAATCATCCCATAAAATCACAGTCCTAACTCTTACCTACTACTAAAATCATTGGTTTATGAAAATGTTGTTGAAACCAAACCCCAAACTTAAGCCTCAAATCTGATTGGTTAATAGGTTAATTGGTTAATGTTGATCCAGGATCATTGAAGATATTGATCCAGTAATGTGTCTAACTGGGTTAAATCATGTTAAGCTTGAAAGTACAGCAGGGAAACTTGATTGAGCACAAAATTACATTTTTGGTGCAAGAAACCTAACAATTTAAATGTGAAGAAAAACTTCTGGATGTCAAAAGGTCACTAAAGCCACTAAATTTAAGTGACTACATGTAATTCTACTCTATAATGGTTTTGACACTGTGTTTCACAATTATTGTGTGTGTGTGTGTGTGTGTATGTATACCTGATTCTGTTTGAGTGTTGACACTAGTTTCTGTAGGGTGATGTTCTCCTCCTCCAGTTCAGTGTAGTCCTGCAGCAGTCTGGTCTCTCTGAACTTATACTCTCTGATTTCCTCTCTCATCCTGTTCCTCTGTAGCTCTAACATCTCATTATTCTGAAAGAGAGAAGGACAACAGACAAAAACATGAGTCACCTGGCTGTTTATCCATTACCCCATTTCAGAACAAAGAATGATTGACAAAATCCGCTTGTTAAAGAGGTAAGAACAGCATCGATGTTCTGGACAGCATAGTTTGAAGGGTCTGTCTTCTCCAAAGAGGCAAAGAAAGTTTTTAGCCAGATCAGCCAGTTTTTAGCAACGATTTAGCTTGGTTAAATTAAAATTCAACCTCTGAATCTGTGATAATCATAACACAGAGGATTTTATGACTAAGGGTCCAAAAAAGATGTCAATAAAATAAAATAAAATACGCAGTAACCCTGTATATCTATTGAGGGACTCCTTATTGTCATTATAATGGTGGTATTAGAAAGGAAAAAGAAAAAAAAGAAGTAAAATAAAATAAAATAAAATAGCAGCAGTAACCCCTACATATCGATTGAGGGTCTCCTTATTGTCATTAGTGGTGTTCAATCAACTCTCTATGTTTCTTGCACAGAACAAACTCCTGGACAACAACCAATCTGGCTTCAAAAGCAGCCACTCAACTGAGACGCCCTGCTCTCGGTTACTGAAGCCCTGAGACTGGCAAGAGCAGCTTCCAAATCCTTAGAACTCATCTTGCTGGATTTGTCTGCTGTGTTTGACACAGTTAACCACCAGATCCTCCTGTCCACACTCATGAAAATGGGCATCTCAGGAACCGCACTCCAGTGGTTCAAGTCTTGCCTCTCAGGTAGGTCATTCAGGGTGTCTTGGAGGGGTGAGGTTTCTAAGTCTCAACTTCTTGCTACTGGGGTTCCTCAAGGCTCAGTACTTGGACCAATACTCTTCTCCATCTACATGTCATCTTTAGGATCTGTCATTCAGAAGCATGGCTTTTCCTATCATTGCTATGCTGATGACACTCAACTCTACTTCTCATTCCAACCAGATGATCTGACAGTAGCTGCTCGCATTGATGCCTGTCTGACAGACATTTCTTGCTGGATGAAGGATCATCACCTTCAACTCAACCTGGCTAAGACAGAAATGCTCATGGTCTCAGCCAACACAGCACTTCATCACAATGTCTCTATACAGCTAGGTTCATCAGCCATAACTCCTTCCAGGACAGCCAGGAACCTTGGAGTTGTGACTGATGATCAGTTAAGCTTCACAGACCATATTGCTACAATGGCCCGGTTGTGCAGATTTGCCTTATACAACATTAGGAAGATTAGACCCTTCCTATCAGAGCAGACCGCACAACTCCTTGTCCAAGCTCTTGTTCTCTCCAGACTGGACTATTGTAATGCTCTCTTGGCGGGCCTTCCTGCATGTACTATCAAGCCTCTGCAACTGATCCAGAATGCAGCAGCGAGAGTGGTCTTCAACGAGCTGAAGAAAGCTCACGTCACACCTCTCTTCATCAGCTTGCACTGGCTGCCAATAGCCGCTCGCATCAAATTCAAGGTACTGATGCTTGCCTAAGACAACCACTGGCACTGCACCAATATACCTAAACTCGCTAGTTCAGACCCACGCGCCCTCCAGAAGCTTGCGTTCCGCAATTGAACGGCGCCTCGTGGTGCCATCACAAAGAGGCAGAAAATCACTCACAGACCTTTTCCTGGACTGTTCCCAGCTGGTGGAACGACCTGCCTATCTCAATCCGAGCAGCTGAATCTGTAGCCATTTTCAAAAATCTTCTAAAGACACATCTTTTTCACCATCACCTGACCAATTAATACTAGCACTTACCCATTCTATTCTATTCTATTCTATTCTATTCTAATTTATATATATAAAAAAACTTGCTATGTGCACTGTGCTAGCGTAATTGAGACTGGTCACAAGACCTGTATATTGTTGCTCTCTCGTTGGTCTGATTGCTTCTATTTTGGAAGTCGCTTTGGATAAAAGCATCTGCTAAATGACTAAATATAAATGTAAATGTATAATGGTGGTATGAGAAATGAAAAAATAAATAATAATAAAATAAAATAATAATAATAAAAAAATAAAATAAAATAAGCAGCAGTAACCCTATCTATTGAGGGACTCCTTAATGTCATAGTAATGGTGGTATGATAAAATGAAATAAAATAAAATAAGTAGCAGTAAACCCTACATATCTATTAAGAGCCTCCTGTTTGTCATTATATTGGTGTTACATACAGTATGTGTGAGTATGTCATGATGAATCTTTGTAAGGAATCTATAAAAATCCATTAGCCTTACATATAATAGCTTTGTATCTCTGTGAGTCAGAGTCTAAGATGATACTGAGCATGTCAACACTTGAGCTGACAGGAATGCTGGGTAACAAATTGCTTTCCGTTAGAGGAAACCCTCAAGTCAGCACTTTCTTCCTCACAGTTCAATCTATATGGGAAAGCTGAAACAAAGGCTTCTTCAACAGCTGAAACAGAATGTTACAAGCAAGATGACAAAATGTGTCTGATAATGTAGCATTAATCTATATAACAGTGAGTCACAATAAGAGGCCAAAAGGTACCTCTTTATAACTTTCTACCAAGGTACCAGCCCCGATCTTCAATCACAATGCCTCGTACAACTGTTTGTGCCAGCATTCACAGTGTAGTAAAACTTTGGAATACTTTAACTATTCTTCAAGAGCAGACTGCTGGAAAATCACAATAGCTGAGAGAGAAAACCCCCACCGTTGCACAAACTGGGCAGAACTGCTGATGAAGAGTCAAAGGTGTGGAACAGACATGGGAACAGAGCCAACCTTGGGAGAAACCTAGATGCTGATTGGGCAGTAAGACAAACGTGTAGCGCACAGCATATTTTAATAATCTCAAGACCACCTGTTTTATTTAGAGTTACACATATAATTTACACTAAAAGTTTATTTGGGGTCAATAAAGTTTTTTTCTAAAAAAAAAAAATTATATATAGGGCCGGGCAAGTTAATGCGTTATTATCGCGTTAACGCATTAATTGATTAACGCCGACAATTATTTTATCACGCATTAACGCAGTTTTTTATTATTATGAAAGACAAACCATGAGTCACAGAAGGGGTGGGATGTTGATCAGTACTGACTTGGGATGGGTGTCATCATGCGTCTCAACTAGGGGTGTAACGATACGCGTATCGTGTATCGAACGATTCAAGTGATGATTTGGCAAGTTCCAAATCATCCTTATCATCCTTATCCCCTTGGAGTGGGGACTTTGGAGCGAGCAGGGCACATGCGTGCCATTATTTAGTCGTTTAGAACGCACTTGGTGAAGGGAGCGATCTAATTTCCTCATTATCTTCAGCTGGGATGTTCCGTGACAACGCCAAACGGTGTCCGTCAACAGATTCGCTGATGGACACCCCGGCATAAAAAATAAATAAAAAATTACATTTTAAAATTTTTTATATACATTATTTTATATATTATATAATGCATATTTTAAACGCGTTTTAAAATATAAAATGCATGTATTTCCAACAGTTATGCTAACAACAATAAAAAGACATTTATGACATTAAAACAGCGACATCTGCTGACCAGGACAGCATGCTGCGTTGTCATAGCGGGAACATCCCAGCTGAAGATAATGAGGAAATTAGATCGCTCCCTTCACCAAGTGCGTTCTAAACGACTAAATAATGGCACGCATGTGCCCTGCTCGCTCCAAAGTCCCCACTCCAAGGGGATAAGGATGATAAGGATGATTTGGAACTTGCCAAATCATCACTTGAATCGTTCGATACACGATACGCGTATCGTTACACCCCTAGTCTCAACCAATGAGAGCATTTGGGGTGGGCCTAAGACTGCAGTAGCGCTCACATGATAAAATTATTTAGGCTAAGCATCAACATTCACAAACCACTGTTCACTGTTATTTTTAACAGAAAAGAATGCAACGTGCTCGTAATCACGACTTCATACTGTAAGTGGGAAATAGGAAGTTTCCAATAGCATGTGAAGACAGCAGAGAAGCACTCTCGCTCAGCACAGTGGAGTGCATTGTTTTGTTAACTTTGTGGTTTATTATTTTGAGTTGTTTGGGACATGGTAACACACGGCCCTCTCACACTACATTGCTTCACAGATCTATCACTCTTGCCGCTCAGAAATGTTAACACAATCGTGCTGCACGTATCAGAAGTGGTTTGCGCTCACACTACATGCATACCGTGCTCTGGCCCACCTCTTCCAACTGAGCCAGGGACGGCTAAACGAACCACGCCCAAGCACCCATATTCTCCCGCATCCCGCACACATGAGCCTCTACCCGCCCACACCCGCACTCGCCCATCAAGTGTTGTCCCGTGCCGCACTCTATTGCGTTGGGTCCCATGGGTCCTGTGATAGTGCAGGTCTCTACTTGGAAGGTGCCTGTTATAATGTTATGATCAAGGCTCCAGACTCTGAGCATAACTTGTTTTTCTATAACAAATTATTAAATATTTTCTATAAAAACATTAATGCCCTGGCAGTGGCAAATAGCTTTGGGTTTATATTTAATTTGATTACATCAATGTTATAAGTTGAGATTTACAAGAAATATTTTAACTGCTACTATGAAAAAGGAATGCTTCTGTAAAAAAAAGCACCTTATTTGTTTAAAGTGTTTGTAAACCAAATGTTATTGCATTTTTGTTCATATAGCAGTACTTTGATGAATGAAAAAAGTGCACAATACACTACTTTTGAATGCATTATTGAATTTTGTGCATAACAATGCGATTAATCACGATTATTCACATAAAATCATGCGATTAATCACAATTTAAAATTTTAATCGTTGCCCAGCACGATATACAGTATGTATGTAGCCAACCCCCAACAAAAAATACATTAAATTCTAATACATCACAAAAATATATTTGTGGTCATGTGTATGTATATATATATATATATATATATACTTTGTATTTATTGAGAATATATATATATAGTTAGGTTTTATAACCTAGTGTCTATTAAAAAAAACCCCTGTGTCTAGACATTCACTGAAGCTGCAACAAAATCCATCCAAATTGAACTAAAGCTGTCGCCAACAAATCCTCCATAACTGGAATAAGAGGATCAAACACTGTAATAGCGTGAGATATTTTGCACACCCTGGCAGATGACCTTCCCCTGAGCTGAGATATTGATTACTGTACACAATACCACAGCTCTCCCAGAGGATGTGATGTCTCATTGCATATTCCAAACGCTGCCGTGCCAGTTCAAATGAGCTGGGCATGAACTCCAGGGGATTACTGACCAATTATCTCCCAGTACAGCTCTATTGTAGCAGTGGTAATCATGGGCTTCACACACTCAGGGGTCAGGAGCAGTGCAGTAGCCTACAGTACAGGAGCAAACCTAGTACGTGCCATGCCAAAATCCGCTAACCAGTAAAGCTGGTTATAAGACTGAAATGGTTCACCTGTATTATGAAGTACACAAAGGCCAAAATTACACTAGTGGCATTAAATGGTATTGCAAAAATAATGACTTCCAAACCACCCCTTCCAGACCGCCCCTCTTTCATTGGTCATTAAACAGAACCGCCCCAAATTCGAAGCATTGGTCGAGCCAGAATATGACATGTTGGCCCACATGAAATAAACAGAGCTACCCTGAATGTGCCATAAGTCAGTCTATGAATTGCTTACTCATTATGTTTCTGTACTGTTATTAAAAAGCTGTTATTAAAATAAATAAAAAAAGTTGAACACCAGTTATGAACTTACTGGCCTAAACTTTCTGGCACACACCATACTCAGTGTTATTTTAGTATTACTGGGAGATACTATTATAATTTTCATTGACAGTTTGAATTATTTTTGATTTTTCATATTTTCCAGTTTCATTTTCTTTTTAGTTAAATTTTTAGTAATTTTTTTTTTTGCCATTTATAATAGTTTTTTTAAAATGTCTATATTTTTTAGTATTTTTTAAATTTATTTTAGTTTTATCGATTTTAGTACATCAAGTTCAACTACATGAAAATAAGAAATGTTTTAAAAAATGAACCGAAATGTTTATTTTTTTTGTCATGGTTTCAGCTTTAGTTTTACTTAACTACAATAACCCTGCATATGTTTTTAACATTACACCAACAGACTGATATCAGTTACTTGCTATATGATTTGTCTTGATAATTAAATAAAGAAAAAAACAAAAAAACAAACAATGCATCTAACAATGCGGGGTAAAAATGCAGCTAATGTAATATTTTTTCTTTTTTTTTTGTAGTGTAAAACATTCTAAAAACATTTGCACAATAAAAATTAGCATGACATTTCAGTGATTATTATTTAATTATTTGAGTAAAAATGCTCATTTTAATGTCATCTAGACTGTCAGAATACCTGGATGTACTGTAGTAATTAAGCTATTTAAAATGTGAGGTACTGTATGTGACCCCGGTGTGAAACTCTTGTATGAAATTCCCTGTCTCAAAGGGCCGCAGTGGCCGTGTGTGTGTACAGTGTGTCTTTGTGCCGACCTCAGGGCATTTCTCTTATGCCCCAGCTTAGCCATGGATTTGCCCCCTACAATGCACTATGGCGACAGTCTCTGACCCTGACACCACCCTCTGCCTCCAATGACTGCTGACACACTACACACAGTCTGACTGCCCTCAAAATAACCTTTTGACCCAAGATGAAGTTTCATAGTTTTGTAAAATTAATTATATTGAGAAAGGGAGAGCTACCATTCAGATGTGTATACAATACTTGGATATGTTTTATATGGATATGTAATGTGACAGCAGTTTCAAAAGTAAAAGAAAATACACAACTCACCTCTCTGAATTCCTGCACCAGGGCATTGAGACGTTCGGTCTCTGCTTGGGCGTTGGAGGCCACAGAGCTGCTCACGTTCAGCTGGCTTTGAAGGTCCACCAGACGTCCCATGTAATAAGCCTCTTTGGAGGCAGATTCCTGTAGCAGCGTCTCTTCGTTTGTCTCACCATCCTCGGCGACTTTACGCTGGTTGGTGTACGCCTGACCAAACGCCTGGAAATAAATGACAGAGAGAGAAAAAGAGGTGTTCTTCAAAAATTCTTCAAAATATCTTCTTTTGTGTTCAACAGAAGAAAGAAACTCACACAGGTTTGAACAACTTGAGAGTGAATAAATGATGACAGGTTTTTGGGTGAACTATCCATTTAAGTATACTGAGCCTCTGCATATTTTAACATTGCATAACAACATACTAATTTATTACAAAAGATCAAGCAATTAACACATTAATGGATATGTGCCATTAGCAAGTGTCAAGAACAATTAAATGACCCACATGAATAGACTAATATGCTAAATGACAGCAAACGAACAAAATCAATGTGATCTGATATGACAGAAAGCGACAAGGCAGTAAAATACAACAGATTTGATCTTGCTCAGATTTGACTGAGCTCTCAGCATGAAAAATTCAACAACAACAAGGTGTGTGTGTTAGATGCCATATATATTGTGATGTGTTTGTTAATGTAAGTCTAATGTATTTTGAATTTAAATCACACTTCCACACACATTCCAGCAAAACTGAACCACCTTTCCACTCTCATCACCTGCCCAGGCAAAGTGCTGCATGCACTTCAAGGTAACTGAGATAATATTTCAGCTGCTCACTTGGATCAATAGAAACACTGTTCCGATTCCCCTGACACAGGTTTTCACACCATGCAGATCCGGCGTTTCATGACTTAAGCATCCTGTCTTGATTGAAAGATGACAGTAGATGGTAAACAGGAAGAAGGGATGGCTAATCAGTATGCTTTAGTGACACTACATGTACACTACTGCACATGTGCATTATAGTGCATTTTAAGCAATAAGTCAGTAAAGCAATAATGACTGGTGCAGGTTTTATGGTGTCTCTGAGATGCCCACAATACCTGAGCCATTATGAGAGAAGCATAACTAGGATGTGTACCAGCAGAGACCTCCCATCTGAAGAGAAAATCAATTAAAGACGCACTAAAAAGTAGAAGCGATGTGTATATGGATGTGGGAAAAAAATCAATTGGAGTACTGGTAGATGTTTGACTGGTAGGCACCTTACAGCAAATCTGACTGAAGAGTGAAGGTGGTTAAAAAGTTGCTGACGTGGGAACAGAAAATGTCAAATACTGGAATGGCTTTCCAAGCACTTAATCAATTCCAGTCATAATAACTACTGTATCTTAAGAAAGAAACATTTCAAGAAATACAATATTTCAAAACAAAAGGTTGTTTGGGTAAATGCAAAAATGGATTTATATGTAAAGATATTTACACATATTTCTAAATAAAATAAGATAAAATAAAATAAAATAAAATAAAATGTATGACAGTAATGAGAATTTAGTTTTTATTTGTCAGTATGCAAAAAATCGTAATGGTCCAAAAATTCCTTTATGCATAAATAAATGAATGCACAATAACATGTTATTTATCATATCAACAGTAATTGTTTAGTTTTATGAGCAGTTATTACCCATGTATTAGAGTGTAAACAACAAGAGATTGCTTTTTAGAGCCTATAGTGGATGAGAGTATATTGTCTGTTGTGACCACAGGACAGTCATCATACTTGCCCACTTCATGAATATGAACAATGAGGATATTGCTACTACATTAATTTTTTATTAATGCCAGGAACTTGATTTACGATGCACTTTGCAGTATATTTGATCCAATTCTCAAGTTCTACTTAATAATCAGGTTTCAGTGGTTAACAGGCCACTGCCACAAGGACCAACAGTTCAGTATATTTCTTAGACAAAAGCTACTACACGGCTTCTGAAGACTAGTCATTATAAGTCCTTTCAATCATTTTTCGGTGTACTATCCCTTTAACACTCAATTTTTTTTCTTTCCTTTTGATTGCTGAACTCTGGGGAGAAGGCACAAAAGCGAATGGATACGCCACTTTGATTAATTCAGTGACAGAAGTGTGAATAAGCTCTCATTGTGATTTAAAATGAGGGCCTGTCAATGTCCCAGAATCCCTGCTGAAGGCCCTCTGCCTCCCAGCTGCGCTCTGAGAGAGAACAAGAGAGAGATGTATGGACTCAAGTATTGGACACTGCTGTGACCACAGAGACTGGATCTTTGCTGTATAATGTAGGAGGCAGATGGTTTGTGGAGGAAGTGTGTCCATAATGCCGACTTTCTCCATCTGGTTCCTGTTTTTTTAGAGCAGGCAGTCACTCTATGATGCCCACTCAATAATCAGTCGAACTAGTTTCTGAATTGTAATTTTGTGAGGCTGATGGCATATTCAAAATTTTGGAAGATTTTGAGCACAGTCTCTCTTGGATGAAGCTCAGAAAACATGTCATATTTCTTTCAAAATAAAAAAGCATTTATACAAAATATTGTATTTTAATATTTTTATTTATTGTATTATATATTTTTTGTGTTTAATACATATGTTTTTAGTGTTTTATATTTATGTTTCACTAAAAATATAATAAATTAAAAGAAAAAACATTTTGTATAAATGCTTATACATATATATATATATATATATATATATATATATAAAATAGTAAAACAAATGAAAAAGTAAACAGAAATAAACTTAAACAAAATATAGTGTCTTATTTTTGTTTAATCATATTTTTTATTACACTTAAAACTATATTTTGATATTATAATTATATTTATATTACAATTATGCAATATGTTTAATATTTATATTACACACACACACACACACACACACACATATATATATATATATAAACACTTTATTTTATTATAGAAAATGTGAAATAAAATATAAATATATTAAGTGATGAAATTGATGAAAAAATAAAATAAAATAGTAGACAAAAATAAAATATCATTCTTACACATCTTACTATCTCCTGCATATTGCAAGCATCACTGTAACTGTGTCTGAGAACAGATAGTATGTTTTAATTTGGCTGCAACAACAGGAAGTAGCTGAAAGCACAAGTGTCAACAGCAACAGCTGCGATAACATTAAACACCATACTGTGCAAACATTTATGTGAATTCGCCTCTTTCACATGAACATACGTGTGTATAGGAAACAGAAAGAAAAAAGAGAAAGAGAGCGCTCAGAGCATGCATCAGTCAGTGCTGTCAGTGATTTGTTCCAGACGGTCGTGGTGGCAGCGTCTGCGTGTCTGTGACAGCAGGGCAGGAGTCTGTTCTGTACCGCAGCCAACACAACCCAGAAAATCCCTGTTATTCCTATAACTGGGCTGCAGTCAAACCTTGTTTCATCTGTCTCATTCATTCAAGGGTATTGGCAGTTAATATGCATCTTGCATCAGCGATATGCTATGGCATCAGTTCAGTTCGCAAGATATTGCAAAATTACTTTATATATAACAGTAAAACTTATTGATCCAAGTGTGTTGACAATATTTAACTGCATACAAGAAACCTTGGAAAGAGAGAGAATAATCGGCACAACAAATTTCTGCACACTGCTAACAAAGCTCCTCACGACTTCACCAAAGATTATGCAAGCAAAAATGAATCCTAACATAAATCACACACTGATTTGAACCCTGACATCAGCACATATGGCCAAAACAATGTTTTATGCAAAGTTATAAGCAAAAGCGAGCGCGTCACATTCATTTTGACTGATGCATTTAGTAGTTCTACTGTACATACAATATAACGCAGGTAAGTTGTATATGTGGGTGTAAACTGACTTTTGCTGCATGAAATCTGCCAAGAAAATGACATAGAACTATTCATTATTCCTACCATCCTACACAATATCCCTAAAAATCTGTCAAGATTTGCCACTAATGAGATGAGGTGTCCAAAACCTAGTAAGCTGTCTCATAGTCTGCTGTCTATGTAGTGCACTGGAAACATAAACAGCATTCTAACCAGAATGGAATAGCAGAATAGCAGCAGCAACCCAATGCTAACAACCTCAATCTTTCTTAACTAACTTTAACAGATGGCTCAGAAGTTGGCATGTTGCTAGACTAATGTGTCAGAAGCTGCATCCAAAATCACTTTATTTTGGAGTGTGTACAGTATTCAGTGAAGAACTTCTTGACATTTGATGAAACACATACAGTATAGGGAATAGAGAAGTGTGGACTAATGACAACAACATACTGTTTAAAATAAATGTCATTTATATAAATATTTAAACTAAACTAAAAATAAGTAATAAAATAATAATAAAAAATAATAAATTATTATTATTATCATTATTATATTACTAATTCAAAATAAAAATCAAATAAACACTAAACAGTGTCAATGCCAGTTTTTGAAGCATGGTTCAACATCAACCATTAAAACATCAAAATAGGCTGTGGCTGAAATAGAGCTGGACTACTAAAACCATATATACAAATAATATACATAAAATAAAATAAAATCATTCAAATGAAATACATTTTAATTACTGATGTCAAACGATTAATCGCGATTAATCGCATCCAAAATAAAAGTTTTTGTTTACATAATATATGTGTGTGTACTGTGTAGATTTATTATGTATACATTAATACACTGACTCATACAGTATATATTTTGAAAATATTTACATGTATATATTTATATTTATATAATTTATATTACATATAAATATATTTGATATACAAATATAACATATTTTTCTTAAAAATATACATGCATGTGTGTGTATTTATATCCGTATACATAATAAATCTACACAGTACACACACATATTATGTAAACAAAAACTTTTATTTTGGATGCGATTAATCGTGATTAATCGTTTGACAGCATCAATTTTAATTATGCAGAGCTCATATGTACTGATTTTTTTCTACCGAGTAAAAAAAGTTTGAATCAGATAATTCTCTGACAGATTATACATTTTTAATGATCCATACACACAAATTTATGCTATATACAGAGCCAGAGGAACTGAGAAAACAATTGCTCAACTCTAGTCTCACCTTCATCTGTATCTTTTAATTTAACACATTTGTCTGAACTATCTCAAGGCAAAGTCCTAGAGGAAAAGACACAAGAGGGCTTGTGGTCATGCTGCCAGTTCACAGATTCATCATCATGACTCAGACAGATAGTGTGTGAGAGTTTCACAGGCTTCCTCTCAGTGTGCAGAAATATAGATGGAACCAGACACATTAGCAAGCCAGCATTATGGAGTCTCACAGCACAGTATACTGTATGTGCAACGGAGTCACATAGAAAACAGGAAGCTTAAATAGTAAAAGCTTTGTAGTAAAGCCTCATAAAACAAAATAATCACCATTCTAATTGCACTGATATGCAATGCTTGACAAATCCAGCATTATTATTATTATTATGACAACAGAACAAATAATTTACTTTAATTGGCTTCAGTACTAGACAACATTATGAGTAATGAGCACAAACAGTAGCTACAGTTCACAACCTGTGTGATGCTACACCTGGAGCTTGTTGAGTTTTGGTGGGGTTTTCATCCCATACGCAAGGTCATTTCCTGTTGTTGTATTTTTTATCAGGTATCTCGTCCATTTTCAGGTTTCAGCAATGTGTGGAGAAAAACAGGAGAACCAGGGAGGTTCTCAGAGTCTCGGGAGGCTTATAAAGGCTCCAGGGTGGAGTTTGGCTAGAATGCTTTCCTCAGCAATGAGAGAAACCAAACAATACAATCTTCATTCCAGAACACCATAGACCTGCACAAATGTCCATTAGTGCTGATTTGGTGCTGGTCTAGCAGGTGGACCAACATAGCAAACAACAACACTGAAGCTGTTGACCAGTTTGAACTCTCTATTTAAGCTAGGTGACCAAGAAAGTGCTGGTTAAGCTAGTTAACAAGTCTAATGGGGATATCAACACACCAGCAGCTTATTATGGAGACCAGCATCCAAAATACAACATATGTTTGGTATTTTCAGTGAGTTAGCATGATTAGTTATAAATAAAAATATGCTCAGATGCAACATAATAAAAATGCTTTTCAAAAGTTTGGGGTTGGGAGGACTTTTTAATGTCTCTTACGCTTACCAAGGTTGCATATATTTGCTAAAAAAATACAGTAAAATCAGCAATATTGTGAAATATTATTACAAAACAAAATAGCTGTTTTCTGTTTTATTATATGTTACATGTAATTTATTCCTGTGATGTCAAAGCTGAATTTTAGGCATCATTACTCCAGTCTTCAGTGTCACATTATCCTTTAGAAATCATTAAAATATGCTTATTTGGTGCTCCAGAAACAATGAAATAGAAATCATTAGTAACATTATACAAGTCTTTACCATCACTTTTAATCATTTAATGCATCCTTACTGAATTGCAGTATTAATTTCTTAAAGAAAAACTAAACTACTGACCCCAAACATTGTATAAAAAGGTTATTTTATATAAAAGTATGTTTTTTATTTTATCAAAACTAAAAATGATTTGATTCAAGTCAACAATATTTAACTACTCCTAATGAAGCATCTAAAACATTGGTCTTTTTAGCAATGCTCATATACTACATAATATTATTTTGTGGAAAATTAGATGGTAGCTATTTGTATGGCACATCATACAGACACACTAAACTACCACTTCCTGGTAAGTGTGTTTATAAAGACAAAGGGAGGAGGAGGATATACTAAACACTTCTTCAGCTACACACATCTGCAGCAATGCAGCACTTCTTCTTCACTGCAACACATGTTCAGCTGACAGGGGAATGCAGTGCGAGAATAATACAAGACTATATTACTCCAAATCACCTTTGGGGCAGAAGATGCTTGGGAATTAGGAGCCTGGAGCAAGAAAAGCGGCTTTTCTTCTTCATTACACCTTGTTGAAAGAGATTTGATTCTTTTTGAAATTGAAATTCACAGCATGCATGCACCTAAACAGACTATGAAAACAGCTTCATCTTTAGTTGAACAGAGCCACTTAAATCGCTTATTTTGAGTCAGCATTAATGCACATCAGCACTGCGCACAGCCAGTTGATGTGAAAATTATCTGCAACTTGAACGGTGGTTCACTTCAATGATAAATGCGTAACTCATCAAACTAATACAGCATTAAATAGTCAACACTAAATTTAGTGCACCTCCCAAGGCACTGAAAACAAGTCCATTCATCACAGTGAAAAAGATATGGTTGGGTTTTATATGGTATTGCTCTCGCTGTCTCTTCTTCTTTGTCTATTTTTTGGAGTGCCGTCGGTCATAAGCACAGACTAGGCCAGGTCTGGAGTATTTTAAGGCAGTAAATTGCCCCGTATAGAGAGATTGTATTCCAGTCCTCTGCCTCAAGCATCTTATAACAACGTCACTTATTAGCCATCCTTAGAGAGCGAGCGTCCTACATACATGCTGGGAAGGGAACTGAGACAGGGCAGGGTCCCATTTAATTAGCACACAGGTCAGGAGCCATGGGCTACTACCACCTGAACACACAAACACTGAAGGACAGGAAACTGTGCCACTGGGCATCGTCTAAACAGGGTGTAATGGATGGCTGAGTCTGCTTTTAACATGCTGGCATGGAAATAAATTGGTGGTGAGGATATTAGATTTAGTGGAGGATTATATTGACATAATCATACGCATCTGATGTCTAACATTGTGTCTACAATGTAAGCGTCAGAGGTGCACATTGTCTTAGAATGTTTGTTTACCTCAAATTAAAGAAATTAAAATGAAAATCAATTTTCTTAAATTAAAACAAAAAGTTAAAAATGGACTATTTTATTTTAACAGAAATAGACTGCTATGAAAATGGATGTGTTAAATGTTGGCATGAACAGTTGTATTTTAGGAAAGCAGATGCAAATCAATTGATTCCCACATATAATAGGTATACATTTATTAAATATATAAAAGATATGGCTCAAAATATGCAAATATTGATCAAATCTTCATTGGAAAATTAAACAACTATTTAATTAAACTTTTATTATTGCCTTAATCTTTTAAACAACTGAGAAGACTGTGATCAAACTACATTTATAAAAATCGTCTGTCAAGTTCTCGAATCTATGTATCAGCATATGAGAGTGTATTGTGCATGTTATTTTTTGATAGACATCAATGCTGAAATATTACATTGATGTGGATTTGAAAACAGATGGATCATAAGGTAATAATTATTTATTCTTAGCCTGGAAGCATTCAGTAAAGTGGCTGATGCCAATGTTATGTTGCTGTTTTTAGTTCTAATATTCAAAATCTAAGTTTTTGACATGATAATGTGCATGGGGTATATAGAGTGTGTGTGTGTGTGTGTGTACACACACACACACACACACACACACACACACACGTATATATAAAGATATAAATACTAAGTAGAGATACTTGTAAAAAATTACTTGTAGAAAACTCTACAAAGAGAGAGAGAAGTACAGGAAGAGTGCTGATGACCGTGATACAGTCCATAAGGCAACAAATGGATGTGTCACACTTAGAGGGAGAACAAATGAGAGATATAGACTCTATAGTCTACAACTGGCTGAAACAGTCATAACCGCTCTGTAAGAGCAGAGTACAGACTTTATTCATTTCATTGTCAGAGCCCACAGTTTATTTTACTGCAGCCAGTGAAGTTGCAGTCTAGAAAGCTGAAGTAAAGCAACAATCAATACACATACCCCTGGGTAAAGCAGACGGGCTCTTTCCCAAAGTCTCATTGCAGCAGAAATAAACAGTGAAAAACTGTGCAGGGTTCTAGGCAGTTTCTGCACTGAGAGATGTAAAAGGTACAGGCCTGAATCCACACCAGTTCTGTAGAGTCACTGCTGTTTGATATTTTCAGATCCACCCAGAACTCTGAAAATCACTGGAGACAGCAAAGCAGCAAAATTAACTTATATCTCACACAGTCAAGCTTTCTAGCCTTACAAAGTTTACTCCATTGATCACAAGATTGTACAGACATACATATTGACTGCTTTGTAATACATTACCTGACCTGCAGAGGACAGCACTGTGTTTTTACGTTACACTCTTTTAAACAACAGTTCCTTGATTATCTATTGTTGTTGTTTTCACCTTCATTTTCTGTTACTTTTGTTGGCAGGCTGCAAATTCTTATTTGGTTAGTTCTTAATAGCGTCCCAACGGCCCAAATGTGAGTGTTGCCAACCAAGTCGATGCATCAATTTGTGTCAATTAGACTCAATTCCAGCAGGTACTTGGGGAATTGTTGCTTGGTGGTTGTTATGTGGCTTTCTTACCGGCTCAAGTCAAAATACCCAATCCATAATTCATTCTTCATCATGCAAAAAACATTACCAAGCTCAACCAGATGCATAATTAGAGGTATCATTATGTGCCACCAAAGTTTATATTCATAGGGTCCTGTGATTTTAGTGAGGCAGAAAACACGGATGGAATGATGGAATCCTGTCATACACAAAGAACCTCAAAGGTCTTCAGAACAACTGTCAACATAAAACTTTGGTTTAACTTGGAGAAACTATGACAGATATATATCAATATTGTACAGTATAGTGTATACTTCTTATAGTAGTAATAATAATATTAATAATAAATTTAGAATAAAATAATTCCATGTTTTAATTTTAACAGTAATACTCTATTGTGCAGCACTTTGAATGCCAAAGGTAAAAGGAATTGTTACATTTTCAATTGATTATGTTTTAAAACATGAATTAAACTAGATTAAAATATTTCATGCATTCCTTTGATTACCATTTTTTTTACAATTAATTTGTATTAGATCACAAACGCAGAAAAACTGGACAGACAATACAGAATTTCCCTAAAAATAAAAAATAAATAGATGAAAAAAAATCATAGAGCCCTATTATTATAATAAATAAATAAATAAATAAATAAAAATAATGAATTAAAGTTTTATGAATTAAATTGATTAGACTTTTTTAATTATAAAAAAAAATCTAGAAAAATTAAAACGGAAAACAGAATTTGGGGAAAAATAAAAAGAGATTTCATAGGGCCCTAAAAAATGTATTTTTGCTGAATTTTCAATAAATTGTTCTTAAATTGCATATACTGTATTTCATGATTTCAATTAATTTTATGCGCTTTTTGATTACTAGAACATTTATCCAGAAAAATTACAATTGAAAAAAAAAAAAGAATTTGGGAAGAAATAAAACAGATTTCATAGGACCCCATATTTACAGCTTTTATCTAAATCCTTAATCCTAAGAATGAGCGATGAAATAGTGATACTCCCCTATAAGTATATAATTAATTAGGCCTTCTCTCTGTAGTAGCACTGAAAATGCTGTTTATTGGTATTAATTTGGAGTGTGGTACTAGCTCACAATGCAAAAATAATTTGCATCAGAGCATCAGAGACTAAAATCAATATCTCTCACCACTGGGGAATCTTGAGAGATGAGGTCCTTTGTGCCAAGAGGTTAGACTATGGGGGCTGGGCCGAAAAACTAGGGCCTGTACGACCCATCTTTATCGATCAGCTTCTTGAACCCCTGCTGATGTTGTGAGGGGGAGGCAGGCAGGAGTCCTACAAGGCTTCCTTTCTACTGTGTCCTTCTCTCTGTCTCTTACGACATCACTTTCCCTTTTCTTTCTCAGTCTAGGACAGGCAGATTTATGACTCCATATGGATGACCTAGAAATGCTCTGTGCCCTTTTGTGAGAGTATTTAAAAGAGGCCAGACAGTTACTAAGGACGAGACTCAAAGAGTTCATCAGAGTTCCAACCATATTTCCACCCTACCTTACACAGTACCACTTACACTCTTACTGAGTTTACTGCCAAGTTATGTAGCTCAAAGAGTACAGCAAGGTGCCAGTAACACCAAGGTCATGGGTTTGAACTTCAATGCTTTGATAAAAGAATAAATGCACAGGTATAGCCAAGAATGTAAACACCACCAACTTTGACTACCAACTGTAAAGACCATACCAGTGTAACTGCTCAGATATGAGATGCTCAGCATCTTCCAAAAATCATAAAGATTTTCCTGTCTTATCACTGTAGATCAAGTCACATCAAGAGCTTTTCAGTGGAAACAGAACTGTAGGGCATTACTGTTCAAGTACACACATCCTCCATTTGTAACCATAAAACACTCAACAGTCTATTTCCTCCGTTTCCTGAGGGACCAAAAAACATTTTGAACTCTATTTGCTGTTTACTACAAATAGGTTAAAAAACAAATGCAAAACAGTGAATCATTTTACTCATTTAGTTAACTGGTGATTTATTCTTTGTAACAAGTAAACAAAAAGAGAAAATTCTGTCATAATTTACTCACCCTCATGATGTTCAAAAAGACTTTTTGTCTCTTTTTTTTTTTTTTTTTTTTTTTGAAAAGTGTGTTTTTTTCCCGGTGTTTATCTAACATTGTTTTGAACCCCATTGGCTTTCATTATATGAACAAAACAGTTCAAACATTCAAAATATCTTTTATTCTGCAGAAAAAGACAGTCATACTGGTTTGAAGGACATGAGGGTAAGTTAACTGTCCTTTTAAGCTTGGTTTTGGGTTAATACCATTGTAGTATTTCCCTTTTGGCAACATTTAATAAACTAATGGCATTGACCTGTTTTCCAATGGCCAAATTCTAACAATTACTTCATTCTTTATGTTCCATTTAACAAGATTAACAATGGATTGATGAATTCTAATAGCAATTCCGACTTTATGAACGGAACAACTTACCAACCATACACAGAAATGTGTGCTAACTAAAATATATTGACAAAAATATCCATCATAGAAAACAAACATACCCACAGTTATGCTTAACACACAACACTGTACTGGGATATATTATACAACTTCTAAATACAAAAAAAGATGTGTATACGGTGAAGGCGTCTTTTAAAACGATTTCATATGGCATTTCCTTCCTCTTGCACATTCAGAAAATCTGATTTGCAAGTAAATTCTGGCAAAACTCTCCAAGGAATTGAGCTGGGAGCCCAAAGGCAAATAGTGCAGTGTGGTCTTTCACATTCTGTTTAATATTCATATCAGAATAAAGGAGAAATGTAGACAGATAAGGAGAAAAGAGATCAAATACAGCAAGTCAATCCTCGAGAGGAAATATCACCTCCAGGACTCGTGCCCTTCACGAGACTATCAGCCGCAGACAGACTCCATTACAAACAGCACAGAAGCTTTGAACAGAACCAGAGATATAGATACTATCCGAAAGGCAAGCAGAAAAACAGATGTGCATTATTGATTGTACTCTGAATCTTTGAAGATAAATCAACTGTCTGCACTGTCTGTACTTTGAGGTTTTCTAAATAAACATGAAGAAATATGCATTTCTAATTTTTCTGAAATTAAATCTGAATAGATTAAATACAATACTGCATTGCAAATAACTAACAGATGCTGCACAGTTCTACGCAATTCCAAACTAATTGATACAATGAAAGCAAATTATGTCAAACTGACCCCAATTTTTGGGCTGGCTTTGAACAACGAACTATATCATGATTTGCATGATAGAGTTAATTAAAGACAAGCCCACAAGGCAGACTAGCCTGATCTAGGGGGAGCTGCCATGAAAAAGTGCAATTACTGACACGATTTCATGACAGTTATTTACTGCAAATGACTCACTGCTGTCAGTGAACTATAAAAGTCTGAGATAAGCATTCATACATATTGTGAAGCTAAACAAAGACCCATTAGTCACAGTCGTTGGCCTTCCAGTGTGCTTTACTTCAGGAGAATTTAGGGGTCATTAGGGAACACAAGGACAATCGTAAAATGATTTAGACACATTCTTTGAAATAAGACTTTGAAAAATGGTCCAAGTAACTTTAATTAATATTTATATATGTCATTTTCTGAAAATAAATTAGATTTTTTTTTTGCAACACTGACGACACCTAAACAAGGGTCAAAAGGTCAGGCTACTCGGCTTCAATTTTCAAAGTTCATATATAAGAAACACATATACCGTTTAAAAGTATTATTTCAAAAGTATTAATATTTTTATTCAGACCTTTGTCTAGTTGAAACAAATGCTTTCAGGAATATTCAATTAATCAAAAAATCCTTAAAAAATGTATATAAGAATAAAAACGTGATAATAATAAATGTTTCTTGAGCATATTAGAATGATTTTTAAAGGATCATGTGACACTAAAGACCGGAGTAATGGCTGCTGAAAATACAGCTTTGCCATCACAGGCATAAATTACATTTTAAAATAAATTAAAATAGAAAACAGTTATTTTAAATTGTAACAATTTTTCAAAATATTACTGTTTTTACTGTCTTATTAATAAATAAATGCAGCCTTGGCGAGTATAAGAGATGTAACAAACATTACAATTTTCTGGGCCTTAAACTTTTGCATGGTAGTGTGGTTTAATACAAACACTCATCAATTATGACATATTATGAGGAACTTTCAGATTTATCAATTCAACATGCTACCATACCCCTCTACATTATCATTAACACTGACCATCAACATTGATGGATAAATAAATACAACCATGGTTCCTGGATCACTGCAGCAGTCAGAAAGTATCTCGTTCCATCTCTTTTGGTCTCATTTTCTGCTGTCTCTCTCCTTTAATCCCTATCTCTTCATCATTTCACCTCTCTAAAAGAGTCCATTTGTCCCAGATATGTTACACTGTGGTCGATCGAATACAGTAACAAAACAGCAAAGAGTGTCCACTTTGGATGGTTACTGTATGCTCCGTTTGACTTATCATACTTATTTACGATGTTAGGAAACTCAGACAATAAAAAAAAAACATGGGCTGATGGCTGAGGGTGAATATGATGTTTAAAAAAAATTTAAGTGTGTTATAACAATACAAACGATTCATACAAGCTTCACACGTTACTTGGATCTGACTAAACAAGCCAACATCTGCTTAGTTCTGTCTGAGTTTTATACATACCAATAAACAGACAATAAAATGTAGCTTATATATGCCATATTGAGTAAACATCTTGCTGACATTTAGACAGAGATGCACAGGGAGAAGACAAAAATTCCCAGCAGGGATGGACAATATGGGCCAACAGCCCAGAAAACTTCCTGACACGCCAAAGATGCTTCATAAACCTGTGATCCCCACTTCAGCGTGAATGAAAACTCTATTTAATTTAACAATATGTGACCCTGGACCACAAAACCAGTCTTAAGTCGCACAGATATATTTGTAGCAATAGTCAAAAATACATTGTATGAGTCAAAATTATCCATGGAGATATTTTGTAATTTTCCTACCGTAAATATATCAAAACTTAATTTTTGATTAGTAATACGCATTGCTAAGGACTTCATTTGGACAACTTTAAAGGCGATTTTCTCAATATTTTGATTTTTTTTGCACCCTCAGATTCCAGATTTTCAAATAGTTGTATCTCGGCCAAATATTGTCCTATCATAACAAACCATACATCAATGGAAAGCTTATTTATTCATCTTTTATTCATCTAAAAATCAGAATTTCAAAAAAATTGACCCTTATGACTGGTTTTGTGGTCCAGGGTCACATATGTTAAAATATACTTACAAAACAGTACCATGAAAATACCATGATACTGTAAGTGAAAGACAGGTTCAAATACATATGAAATATTATACATGTATGTGTGTATAAATATACAAAATTAAATACATCTTCTTCATTTCTATAAATATTGCACACTTACACACACACACACACACACACATGCATAAGCACATACACACATATATACTGTATAGCAGACCACCCGAGCTGTGTTTACCTCCTGCAGCTGCTCTAGCTCCTGTTTGAGAGCCTCCTGCTCGGTCTCGAGCTCGGCGTACTGCTGCTTGAGCGTCTGGTTCTCCTCCAGCACCACCAGACCGCATTCCGCAGCCCGGATCTTCTCCCGGTTCGCATCTGCGAGCTCTCGGGTCAGCCTCTCCACCTCGGCCCGGTAATGATGCACCGATTCCCCGCATCCTCCATCGGCTGCCATAGCCTCCGGTCTCCGGTCGGGTGTAATCTCTCAGAGAGGCGGAGGCTGAGGAGGAGATTCAGGTGGATGCTGCAGTCTGTTCGTCCACCCGATGCGCTGATGTTTCCTGATGCTTAAATGATGTTTACACGAGCGGCATATGAACTAAACTCGATTTCTTCATTCTAAATAGTGTTGTGATAAACTGCAATAATGTTCCAACCATCAAAGACATATTTTTTTCGTGTCCAACTTATAATGTTTTGAGGAAAAGCGGCGCCATCTATCCGGAATGCAAAGTGAGCAGAAGTTGATCCTGTCTCTCAATGTGTGACGTCACTCCGTGCCCACACCCCTCGTCGTTTACACCGTCTTATTATATGTAAATTATATTATATGTATTATATATAAAGTTCAATAGAATAATGCTAATTACAATTTGTTACATCATATGTAATATGTAAATTCTAATTAGGCTATACATTCAAATATTGGACAGAGGTATTATTATTATTACTATTATTATAATTATTATTATTAAATACACACACACACGCACGCACGCGCGCGCACACACACACACACGCACACACACAAAACACTACAAATGTGGTCATTTCGGAAATTTCAGAAATTCTCAGATACATAAATCTGCAACACATTATTATTATAATTATTACATTAGGTTATTATTAATATTATGGTACATTATTATTAGGGCTATCCTGAATGTTATTGTGGATGAAAACATGCATTATTTAAATACTTTTCGCCACCTGCTGGACAAATTAAAAAAAAATCCATTCTTAAGTTGTGAGCAAAAAAATAAAATAAAATAAATAAATAAATAAATAATAATATATTATTATTATTATTATTTTTTTTTTTTTTTTTGCTATATATGTATGTGTGTGTGTGTGTGTGTATGTATATTTATATATATGTGTGTGTGTGTGTGTGTGTGTGTATATACACACACACACACACACACACACTTATTTGAAGAGGATATTTCACTGTTTAATTATGCATTGTTTAAATATGTGGTTAGCTATAGGTGCTCTTTGAAAGTCAAATCTTTATAGATTATATTTAAAAAAAAACAGTAATCAAGAATGACTTTGCATGAAGTGTCATGCATATTCATTGTTTAAAGGTGTGTGAAGGTTCTAAATCTTAACCATTAAAATCTGAGCTATAATCCTGAAAGTTATGATGTTACCAACAACTTGAAGGCCACTAACACCACAGGTCCCAGTTCCAAAAGGACTATAAACTATACAAGTTTCTATAATTGAGACATGAAGCTGGTCTAAAGAACAAACAAATATAACTATTAATAGTTGTGCAATTGTAATTCACTGTGTTTCAACTGCCACTGAGATGATCACTAATCACTGAAATATTTGACAGTAATTGCTACATACTTCCTTTAGTCTGTGCCGCACTTCAGCTGAATGTAACATTAAACGTGACACATTTGTTATCCAGAATGCATTTGAATGAAGCATGTCTAAGTACATTATAAGGATTAAGAAGCGAACAGGCTGAGAAAAAGACCTCATGACACACTGTACTTCTGAATGTCAGATTTCACCAGCCTGCATGTGATTTTGTTTTCTCAGACAGTGTGGCACACCGACTGGTCTCAAGTTTTCGAACACAATAATTTGATTGGCCAGGAAATCAAGCACATCATTATGTGTGTGCAGAGGTCAAAGATCACATGTGCTTTATCTGGAGAGTGTCCTTTCACAATCATTAACTACAGGATGGGACCTTCAAAACAGTGAGATTCATTTCATCCAAGGAATGTCCAACACGGCGTGTCTTAATATTTTCTAATGGTCTAATGAAAGAAATGTTCACAGGATGATTTGATCTCTAAAAGTAGCAGGCCAAATGGACATACAATGGGTGGATCTGATGAAAGAATGATTGGATGATTAGGTTTGTCCTGTCACTATCTCAAATAAATCTACAAAATGAGAGACATGTGATACATAGTATTCGGGAAGTCCTGGTTTAGAAAGCTTTACTGGAATGAAAAACCATGCTCATGTTCATTATTCTCTGCAGTACACTCAGTAATCATTTATATAAGAAAATGGCTGTTTGTCACATGTTTTACTCTAGTAAATGTTTCTCATACTAGAATTATTTTCGAAGGCACATCACTTAAAGACTTGACTACAAAAAAACAAAAAACTTTATATTACATTCACACGTTGTCATGCCATATGGGGTAAATTGAGAGCCATTGCAATAATGCTGCCAGTACAGTATTACAGATTATAACATTCCATAAAAACAATAAAATTACCACATAATAGGTATAAAAAGGAGAATGCAGACTGTAGGCTATATATAGTTTAGTAATTCAGCAGTTAAAATGCTTGAATGCCCTGTATTTTGCTTTTAGATAAAAATAACTGGCAAATAAATACATGTAAATATAAATAAGCTGCAGACAGTGTATGAAAATCTTAGCAAATAATGTTGAACTTTATGGGAATAGAATGATCACATGTATTTGTTCTGTGGATGTTTGGATTTTTTATTCCAATATATCTACTGTAATTTAAATTTTAAAATATATTTTTCTATTTTGTTTGCATTTTAATTTTACTTAAAGATTCAGTTATTTTGTGTTTGTCATTTTATTTTATTTTTTTTTTTAAATATGTCAGTGTTTTTATTATTATTTTACTTTTAATTTGTTCATGTATGAACTATTTTATTACTTTAAGTTAAACTAAAGGAAAATGAAAAATGTTGCTTTGGCAAATAGCTGAAATAAAATAAGTTAATTTCAGTTTATGTTTATTTTAAGTAACTAAAATGCTACTTTAACTTTTTTTTTTTTTAAGTTTTATATTTAAGTAAACTATATTAAACCTGCAGCCAAGTTACTATGTAAACCCAGCAATCAACAACATAAATGGACCCTTGCCCTAAAATAAGTAATAAATTATTCTCTTTTGCTTTTTTGAATGAGGAATGTAAGAGAGAAAGAAAGAAAGAAAGAAAGAAAGAAAGAAAGAAAGAAAGATAGAAAGAAAGAAAGAAGGAAAAAGAAAGGCTGACTTTGAAGATGCATTGCATGGTGATTAACATGCATGCAAATGGACTGGTGCACATATACACATCTGTGTGTGTTAGTGTGTATTCCTAAGCCAGAATCCAGAGCAGCACGTGGCTCTGGTCAGCTGCCTGCTAGTTGTGGTGTAATTGAGTTCACATGAGCAGCTGATGGGTCCCATAGCATTTACAATCAGCAGCAGCATCCCCAAACCCTGTCCCGTGTCTCCGTTTTTGCTCCTCCTTTCTCTTCTCTCTTGTCTCTTCTTTTTATGCTATTCTTAACTAGCTCTTGCCCTGTCTCTTATTAGAGATCCCATTGAGAATTCTACACTGTCTCCTGCCTCCACACTCATGGCTCCAGAGAAAACTAGTGACGGGTTGGACAACTATGCATTTACTGTGAGTAACCTCTATTAACTGACATAAATTTTAGGTAGAATTACTCATTTCTTTGTTAAATTAGCCTTAGAGCTTCTGGAAGTAGACAGATTGAATATAGGAACATTAATTTTGAATGTACTGTGATCATGTGTGTGTAAGGGTCTTGTTTTCATTGTGTAAATCTAAGTTACTTCAGACTGGATTCAAGTTATAAGATCTTTAAATTCACACGGTTATAAAAACTCTACGGCATGTGATAATTTCTATGATCGGTACCGTAACCAAAGATTCTTATCACTCTCGATAATGCATGTGTCACTCATGTGTTTGTTATTATGGTCATGCTCAGTGTTTTGGTAACTGGGATGTGGATTGGAGCAGTGTGTGTGTGTGTGTGTGTGTGTGTGTGTTTTACAGCTCATGCTTATGCAATATTTAATTTACAAAAATTAGAAATGAGCTATTTTTGCATATTGATCAATCAAAAAACATATGTTTAACTATTTATCCTAAAAAAAAAAACACTCTTGAGAGTGAAAGGGGTTATTGTTTTTTTGTTTTTTTGTGAAAAAAGCCAATTAAATGGATAGGACAACAAATTATATTTATATGTGGTTTATAAGTGAAATTATATTTATTTATTATCATGAAATTGATTGAAAACTGCTAGGTCAGAAACTGGATTTGAGTGTTTTTTTGTTTTGTTTTGTTTTTTTGACTTTAGGTTGATGGTGTAGACCATTTCTGTGAGTTACCAGAGAATAAAAACGGAAGTGATAATTTCGCAGAGGAGGGAGACAGTAGCAAGCTAGCATATTGTGTCACTGATATTCCACCATGGTACCTTTGCATCTTTTTGGGGATTCAGGTAAGTGGCATACACACATCAAGATGTTGAACATGTCAGATTTGTTTTATAGAATTTATCATCAGAATTTCAAAATTGCACTGTTTTTGCTGTACTTTGGATCAAATAAAGGCAGGCTTGGTGAGCAGAAGAGATTTTAAAAAACATTAAAAATCTTACTGTTCAAAAACTTTGGACTGGTAGTGTAACTGTATAGACTATTTGCATAAATTGCATATACAGTAAAAATCAGTTGCCACTCTATATCTCCCAATAATCTGATTTAGTAAGATGGTATTTAAATATTTAACTTTTCAGCAATGTTTTGATCATGTTCAAAGGCCTTGTAAAGTTAATGCATCAAAAAAGATATGACAGGCTCTATATTCATTAAGATTCTCTATATTCATTCAGAGTTCATGGATCTGAGAGCTATACTGGCATTAAAGCAAAAGGGGAACATATAAAATCCATTCTAAAATAATTTTTCACTTCGATTTATTGCTATAGTGATAGTATAATGTCTATAAATCATGCAAAAAATAAAAGCATTTTCACTAGAGAGTTTAGACTTTTAGATTTTACTGTATATAATGTGTGTAGTAGGTCACAGAAAAAGCGTACATAATTGCTCTCTATCTCTCTGACAGCACTATCTTACAGCTTTTGGTGGCATCATAGCCATTCCTCTGATACTGTCTCAGGGCATCTGTCTACAACATGACAGCCTCACGCAAAGTCACCTAATCAGCACCATCTTCTTCGTGTCTGGGGTGTGCACTTTACTGCAGGTCACTTTCGGAGTGAGGTACGGTTACTTACTTTTTATCACTCTTGGCAAAGTTATAGGTTTCACAGGGAAAGAACAGAATTCAGAAACAATGCTAGAACCAAGGACAAGGTCAGTGCACTGACTGGAAGATATGTCATGACGTGTTAAAAATATTTTAAGGATGAGGTGTAGTTAAACAATGAAACATTGTGTTTTGATCATCTTCATGAATCAGGGTTGTGTGTTGTGTTTACTGAGACACATGGGACTATAAAAAATTATATGGAAATATACATATTTATTTTTTGTTCTCCTCTCCTAAATAAAATGATTAAAAAAACAGTTACTTTCATTCCAGATAAACCATCTCCCAGGACAACAATCCATTCTAAACACTCAATCCAAGGGTTCATTGACCTAGAAAAGTGCGAATAATGTAGGCTTAGCAATGTTTTCACCGTCTGATAAGCCTCTGCTTGTTTAAGGCTGAAGACCTATTGCGCTCTTATTAGGGCTACTTGACCTGAATAACAGGCCAAAGAAATCTTAAATGTGACCTCTACAGATCTGCAAGAGCATTAGCTTCTATACTAATCAAACATGATGAATCTAAATCAGACTATTACTGATGTACAGCAGAAATATGTAGGACTTTGGTCAGAGTGATTCCTGCAGAAGCTAAAGACCATAATAGGATTAAGAATTTTCCATCTTATTACCATGAAGTTCAGTACATTTTAAATCCACATTCCTCAGGCCTCTCAGCTGTGGAGCTCCCTTTTGTGTAAAGCAGTGAAATTGTTGTATTAGTTCAAGAAAATATGTCTTAATACTCTCAAAACCATCTAAATTGCTTTTAGTAGGTGTAACTGGTTCAGTGCAAGATTGCAGTGTAAACACATAAATGACCTCAGATGTTAGCTTGTACAATAAAATCATTATATACTACAACAGTGCCATAAATCGTATCTATTAACAACATACAACAATGCTTTACGTTGTTTATGGCCTGACTTGGCTTTATTGAGGAATCAGGAAGGGTTGAGAATGAGATACTAAACTTGACAAGTTGACAAAGGGAAAGACACTTCTCAACATTAAAAGTTGGAAGAACCTATATGTACTTATTGAACAAAAACAACAACAAGAATTATACATTTGGTGACAAGGCTCTTCTTTCTCCTAATGCAAGGTTACCCATTCTCCAGGGTGGAACTTTTACACTCCTGTCGCCCACCATGGCTTTGCTATCGATGCCTGAATGGACCTGTCCAGCTTGGACACAGAACGCCAGCCTGGTGAACACCTCCTCACCTGAGTTCATTAATGTTTGGCAAAGTCGAATGCAAATGGTGAGTATCTCAGTAACTGATAGTCTATGTAAGGACTCATGAACATATGTAGAGTGGTTCTAAATACATTTTGACACTTAAACCACACTTTAAAATGTGGCAGTCGTTGCAATAGATAACGCTCAACCAAAAAATAATTGGCAAAAAGACACTTACATTTAAAAATAAAATGGCTAGATGGACACTAAATTGGCTAAATTGGACACTTGAAGGTTACCATGTGAACTTGAAGGCAACTGACTGCATATAGCCATTAAAATGAACTTGGAAACAGCTGGTAATTGCAAAAAAATATTGAATAGCGAGAATAGCATCACTTATTTGCAAGTTGTGTGATAACATGGCTTAATATTTTATATTCATAATTTTTGGGGCACTGCATATTTGGATGGATGGAAAGTTAATTAACCATAGATTTCCAATATTATCTTTTTAGATCAACACAACATATATAATAGTATCTTTATTGTATAATGCTAAAATTCAGTTTCTGTTGTCATCTCTGCACAGCTCCAAGGCTCGATCATGGTGGCCTCCCTATTCCAAGTGCTAGTGGGATTCTCCGGTCTAATTGGCCTCGTCATGCGTTTCATTGGCCCTTTGACCATCGCACCAACTATTTCACTAATCGGCCTATCACTGTTTGACTCCGCTGGCATGAACGCAGGACACCACTGGGGCATCTCTTCCATGTGTGTACTTCTTAAAATTAATCATCATTAATGAAAATTTGAAGTAGGTAGACTATAGTAAAGAAAACCGTTTAGAAATAAATTGCTTTTAGGGTAGATAACAACATCAAATTACTAAAAAGGGCATAGTTAATACCATATAAGTTTTTTATAAAAAATAAATAAATAAATAAATATATATATATATATATATATATATATATATACATACATACTATACATACGTATATTGTAATATGTACTTCACTGCACATATTTTGCAGATTTTGAACAAACAAGCAATCACGTTTATGGCAACAGAAAATAAAACACGCCAATGTGATGCAACTGAGTCAAAAACACAGTAGTATATAAAACTGACTCAAACCTCAAACCGAATCATTTTTTGTGAATTGGTTCATTTATTATTAAGACTGTTCTACAAGGACTGTTTACACCACCCAGGCACTTTACGATTTTAGCCTTGACTTTCTGCTCACCAGCTGAATACTGTAGTTAAGCTTGAAGCCTTTTGACTTTTAGGTGGTTACTTCCCAATACTGTTCCCACAACAGTAGCCAATATGAAACATGGGAGTTTAAGTCCAGCTCTCATGTTCAGTATCTCA
Source organism: Tor tambroides (assembly GCA_021397915.2). Classification (NCBI taxonomy): domain Eukaryota; kingdom Metazoa; phylum Chordata; class Actinopteri; order Cypriniformes; family Cyprinidae; genus Tor; species Tor tambroides. Next base: position 34,441 of record JAFVLL020010896.1, read on the forward strand.
GGAGTTGTAATGCTCTTTTAAACTCCATCTAACACAGAGCCGCAACACAGTTTCATTTTCCTCCACAGGACGACATGCTTGATTGTGATTTTCTCGCAGTATCTTCGTCATATTTCCATTCCCTTCCCCAAATACAGCAAAGCCAAGAAGTTTCACACCAACAAGGTTTACGTATTTCAGATTCTGCCCGTGAGTCTTGTTAATCTGTTTTCTAAACATTAATGCTCCATAAAACTACTTTTATAAGCAAGGTGTGTTTCCTCAGGTCCTGCTAGGAATCACTCTGTCTTGGTTGATTTGCTACCTGCTGACGATCTACAATGTCCTGCCCTCAGACCCTGATAAATATGGCTATCTAGCTCGGACTGACATTAAAGGAGATGTTATGGGCAGGGCGCCTTGGTTCAGATTTCCTTATCCGGGTATATTAACCAGAACAATTAAGACCAATAAAGTATTTTATATGGTCATTGCTGTATCTTACATGAACCATAATCTATTATATGGAATCATAATCCATATTATGGTTTATTTATGGCTATGTAACTGTATTCCCAGGTCAATGGGGAGTGCCAACGGTTAGTCTGGCAGGAGTTTTTGGAATCCTGGCAGGGGTCATATCCTCCATGATTGAGTCAGTGGGGGATTATCATGCTTGTGCCAGGTTATCTGGCGCCCCACCACCTCCGAGACATGCCGTCAACAGAGGCATTGGCATTGAAGGCATCGGGTGTCTGCTGGCAGGTGCCTGGGGAACAGGCAACGGAACCACATCCTACAGTGAGAACGTAGGAGCCTTGGGTATCACTAAGGTACAAAGGTTTCACGATAAGTTTTACTAGCAAAAATGTAATTTGATTTTACTCCACAATGATTGCATATAGGCTTACAACACTACTTTTTTTGAGAGAGAAATGGTTTAGCATGTTTTCTGTGAAACTATGACACTAATTGACAGAAACCTTTCATCTTTTGCAGGTTGGCAGTCGCACGGTGATTGTGTGCAGTGGATTTTTAATGATTATAATGGGAATGTTTGGGAAAATTGGAGCCATATTTACTACTATACCAACACCTGTTATTGGAGGAATGTTTCTGGTCATGTTCGGGGTCATTATGGCTGCTGGTGTTTCAAATCTTCAGGTAAAAACAGTATGGTTAATGCAAAAAGTAATATATCAGCAAAAACTATTACATTTTTTTTTTTAATCAGGATTCTTTGATTAACAGAAAGTTCAAAAGAGCAGAATTTATTTGAAATCTTTTGTAACATTATTGCATTCTAACATTACATGTATCATTAACATTCTTTAAAAAATAAAATCTTACTGACACCAAATGTTTGAATCAATACTGTTCTTCATATAAAATATTATTAATATGACTGATTTCCATTATGAATAGTATACAAACATGAACTCTTCACGCAACATCTTCATCTTTGGATTCTCCATGTTCACTGGGCTTGCTATTCCCAACTGGATAATGAAAAACCCCACATCCATAGCAACAGGTATGTAAACTATAATCTGTATTGGAAAAGCACATGCTACAGACTCTTTATAGATACAGACACATCTGCTGTCAACACACTGCATCCATTCCAAGTATGAATTTTTGTGCTTTCTTACTTCTTGTATTAGGAGTTGTTGAACTGGACCATGTACTTCAAGTGCTACTGACAACCAGTATGTTTGTCGGAGGATTCTTTGGATTTCTCCTTGATAACACAATACCCGGTGAGTTCTGCTAATAATCTGCTTCAATAACTATGCCTGTTCTTAATACACACAGATGAAGACATTTACTGATATTCAAACCAAAAATATTCAATTTAGAGTATTACTCCTTTTACCCAAAGGCATCATTTTAATATGGCTTCACTATACTCCATGCTTCTCTCCTTTGCTTTATGTATGCAAATGTAACAAATAAAACCTTGTAAATTAATAAATCTGACTCATTAAGTAACTTTTGAGACTGTGCAATAAGAGTCTGTTTATTATTCCGGCAGGAACAAAACGTGAACGAGGCATTATTGCATGGAACAAGGCCCACCAAAACGAGTCAGACAACACCTTAGAAAGTAATGATGTGTATGGGCTGCCCCTTGGAATTAATAACTGCCTCTCCTCCTTCACATGGACCAAATATGTGCCCTTCTGCCCTACATACAAAGTCAGCAGAGAGGACGACACACCATCCAGTTTGGATTCTTTGGACACCAAAACAGAGCCTAACAAAGATGATACAAACATTATAGCAGGGGTGGCACTATAGTCTGTGATGGGGACTTCCATTTTAAATAGGTGACAGTTAGTTCAATGTAGAAAAGGCTCTTAATTCTGTGACTCTTATGTCACATCCTGAGGTATGGACTGAACTGAGAAGGCAGCTACCCATGTAGGCTACTTAATTTAACTTTTTATCTGAGGCACTGTGCAAATATATATCTCTCTATTTTCATCTAGCCCTATATGAATGATATCTGTCAACATAATGTTAATGTGAATGCTTTTACTTCAGTTGTTATTTTCATCACTACTTCTGTTCACTGTAAATAGTATGTATCTGTAACCAGTCATCGCAACTTTTTATAAATAAACAATCACCATCAACGATGCCAATTCTTCATTTAGTAAGGAGAAATGTACCATTTATGGACTCAAACCCGGTCAAAAGGACCAGGAGACAGGACAGAATCAGAAGCACAAAAACTTGCTTAAATTAAAAAATTAATGCTTTTAATATGTATGCTATTTAGTGTAATTAAAACATTAAACTGACATTGACTGCCATACTGGAGCATAGAAAACGCAACAGTTACTACAGTAGGCTAATTTGGGAAAGTAACTAACTAAAACTACCAGCTGCTTACTTAACAATGTTCATCAACATGACAGTAGCTTAACTGAACTGTTTTCCAGCAACGATATACTATTTCTAACCCGTGGCGGTGCGGTAGTTCAAATCAATTGTGAATCGACTCGTTTGGACGCTTATTCATAATGAACGCGGAACAAATAACTATTGTTCGATTCATTTGACTCCCCAAACTCCTCTCTGTTTTAATGGCGATATACAAACATGATAAATGAAAAGGTAAAAACAAAAATCACGTTTTGAAAATCACGCAATAAATCTAATGATGTCATTGCAGTTTTTTATTAGACAAGCTTAAAGGAAACAGTTTATGGACAATAAATCCGTTCAGCTCTGAGGAGATCGTTAAAACACCTGATGGACACATGCTGGAGTATTATCTGTTATTAAAGGGTCCTCAGAGGTTCTAAAACCCAGATAATGAGCCCATATGAATGAAATAACTTCTGTTGAAGTGTTGGATTGACAGTGTTGAGGTGAAAGTGACCAAAGGGTAAAAAAAAATAAAAAAAAGGCTCCAAATACAAAATGAAACGGCAAACCAACAATATTAAGGATTTAAGAAAGGATAATTAAGGATATTAAGCATTAATTCAACAGAATACAACTCCGTTTCTCATTGTCCATCCGTGTTTTAATCCACAAGATGGCGCTAAATAACAATAGTTGACACTCCTCTATTGAACTCAGTTTGGAGCTATACACTTTTCTCTAAAGACTAGTCCATTGTCAATGTCCTGCGAAATTCACACCTTTGCAAATAGATTAACCGTCATTGACAGTCTGTGCTTAATTCTAAACATTTTATATCACTTTCTAAACTTTTAAGACAGCACATTCTAACAGCCCTCTCCCTTTGAATCAATTTCCCTTTGAGGTGTAACACAGATTCATGCTGTAAGCGCTTGCTACAAAAGACACCTAACTTGTCTAATTGTCAAAATCAAGCCTCAGTTCATCAGCAGCAGATGTTTCTCTGCATTCCGATTGAAGGCGTTGCTGTTACAAGTGCTCTCATAAGTAAAACAGTGTGAAACACACCCAAGGTGCATAGAAGTTGATTTAGTGTTATGGAGCTTAGAGTGGAAAGCAGTGGTTGGTGGAAAACTGTGGTAGGTCTGCTAAGTGCAATATTATATATTGCATTTGAAAATCCTGGTGTGTCCTGTATAAGAATCTGTGAAATATTGAGCTGAACACGCATATACCTTTACATAAATAAAGGTCTCTTTCTGTAGATGTGTAAAAACTCAAAAACAACTTGACATTATGTAAAGGTCAACATTCAGTGAAGATTTTTTTGGGCCTGAATGCACACTTTTTCCACAACATCAGCTCATACTTTAAATTATCAAGATGAACAAATCAATTAAATATGATTGTCAATCAGTGTTGGTGTTTTAATGCAGTGAAAAATGATAGTAATGAAAGTCATGATTTTTAAATATACAATTTTTAATCTGTATATCTGTTTATTGAACAATAAAATCAATAACATTACCCTGTGTGGTGACCTGCATCTAATTTATTCATTTCTGTCAATTATTCTTTTATGCATTTGTTATATAGGCTTACATATCTCTTATGAGTTGGTGAATATGTTTTGTTTTTCTTTAAACTGGTTTTCACAATGACATCTATCACTTCACAGTCTGCTATAAGGGAAAAGGAATGAAAATCGTTTTTTTTTTTTTTTTTCCATCTTTCATCCTGCTGAGTGCATGATCCTTGGCACCTGTGTATCAGTTTCCATTGAGGACAGAATCCTGGGGAAGCCATCTGTTGTAATCTCTCCATCCTCAGGCTTCTGGTCTGAGGTTCCTCCCTTTCCCTAAATCACTAATAAATGAGCGTTTGTGATTAGGGTTGGTGAAGCTGACCGTCCTAACCACAACAGAGCTGACATACTCAGGCATGACCGTCGAACTATTACCCATCTGCTCCTCATAATCAGCCCGCTGATCACGCTAATCACTATCATCAAAGGGAGAAAAATATATATTCCAAGAAAGACTAAAGGATTTGCAAGAGCATGCCATTTTTCCACATTAAAAGCATCTTGTTATTGCTAAAAAAAATAGGGGATTCCCCCCCCCCCAATTTATTGTAAATTGACAATAAATTTGGTTTTAAAAAAACAATTTAGCAATGATATAATATATTACATTTTTAAAAAAAAATAATAATACTGGTTCTTGCCAATGCAAAAGTCACAGCTAAATCCTGCTGATTCTGATTGGTTGCTAGGCTGTTGCTGGTTAGTAAGGTCTTCTGATTGGTTGCTAGTTGGTGGCCTACTGGTCCAAGTCAACTGAATCTACTTTCTACTATTATTTAATCTTACTTTAAAGGCCAGAGTGAGAAATGTGTTCTTTCATTATTTGTCATATTTGCACTTTATATATTACTGCAAAAAGTAAAAAAAAAAAAAAAACATTAGGCAGATCTTCAAGTTGAATTGAGTACACTGATACAGCAAGAATTTTCTTTTACTATCATTTCGCATGGGTTTATTATTGCGTATTATCACATATTGTACTGGGTTAAAGAAATATAAACACTTTTTTAAAAGCAAATTGCAAATATGTATCACATAATAGGCTACACATTCATGTCTTTTCACATTATATCACTTTTTTTTATTATAACACTAGCATCATGATAGCATATTGTCATATTGTAGGATTCCTGACAGTTTGCACCCCTCATTTTGTATTTTGGAGAAAATATTAATCATTTTTAAAATTATTTTTAAAATTATTATTTATAAATATCATTTGTATTCATTCAGCTAAGATCCCTGCAGTATACTTGAAAATATTTTTCGAAGTAAATAAAGATTATTGGAGTTTTACAAGAAAACGCTATTACAGTTTTTGTATTACAGTATTACTATCTGTTTCTTCGTAACTGTTCATGGAATTTATTAGCAATTTCTGACTGAAAATTATTTCTACACCATTTTTGTTCAGTATAATTTTGCATAGAAATGAAAGGTTTCTTTACTACTAATCTTCGTGGGAATGAAACCTTCGATTTTACAGATGATGCCTGAGAACTCCAGCATATTGTTTCCTCGCTTCCAATATTCAGAAGCATCTGGGGCTTGTGATGGTGATCCCTGTGGAGAAGATGATTCTAGTAAAGTCTGCTGGACATCTTGGTCTCCTCGCTCTGGCCTCAAGGCTGTGTCCCAGGAGTGTTTGATGAGGCGGCTCCGGTGCCAAAGGCCCCGGTCTGGATCTCTATAAAGCAGACCTAGGACATAAGCACTCAATGTGGGCTTATAATCCTGCTTATCATCTCAAGCCAAAAAAACATTCTTCATCTGCCGCTTCCAATGGAACCAATTTTATGTTCACTCCCTTGCGTGGATAGGAAGGTATTGATGAATAGAAAGGAAGAGGTCACGAAGGCAACAGGGTGTAGAAAGACCAAAAACACATGTATTTGAGAGTTGTCCAATAGTTCATCCTTTAAAAAGTGTCAGGATTGAGAAGGCATGGCTTGTGCTGATATGCAGCTGTCACAAAGTGAACACATTGTGAACATATCAGTTGAGGTGAAGGCTGAGGGCAAGTTGAAACTGAAACCATTTGGAAAGTGTTTGGAGGCATGTACTCTCCTGATTTTAGTAGCTATGAATGTCGCTCAAATCAATGTGTGCATGGGCTCACCCACAAAGGGTAGATAACAGGTATTTTAAACTATATTTAACATTCAGTTCATTCAAATCAATACCCCTTGATTCTAGTGAGAACGACTGATCAGATTTATTATTTAAAATGTTTGGTCACACTTTATTTTAAGGTCCAATTCTCGCTATTAACAAACCATTAACTATGACTTTTGCCTCAAACTCCTAAATTGCTGCTTATTAATAGTTAGCAAGGTAGCTGTTTAGTTTAGGTATTGGGTCGGATTAGGGATGTGGAATATGGTCATGCAGAATATGTGCTTTATAAGTACTAATAAACAGCCAATACTTTAATAATAGGCATGCTAGTAAGTAACTAGTTAATATTGAGAGTTGGTCCCCATACTAAAGTGTTACTAAAAGTTTATATTTATAATTTTTCATCAAAAGCCCTCTTATTTTTAAACCCTCCCTGTAATAATGTTTAGCAAATTTTATATAAATATATATTCCCAAAACTCCAATACTAGGACTAGAAATCACCAGGGTTTCTGCAATATGGCATTATCATGGAAAATGTGTTTCATTATGAGCTTCGGTCATAAAGAGACCATTTTTCACTATTCAATCAATTCCTAATGAATAAAATTGAATCCTTCATAATTTTCTCGTCTAGCTTCACTCAGAAATATGTCTTATTACATATGACATACACATGCAACACCATTCAAAACTTTTTATGTCCTTTTTTTGCCATTTATTTGCTCAAAAATACAGTACAAACAGCAATATTGTGAAATATTTCTACACTTAAAATGTCTGTTTTCTATTTTAATATATTTTAAAAACATAATTTATTCCTGCAATGACAAAACATTGACAAGAAATTATTCTAATATGCTGATTTGGTGCTCAAGAAACATTTCTTATGATTATCAATGTTGTGTTGCTTAACATTTTTGTTGAAAACGTGATACACATAATAGAAATAACAAAATAGCAGTGTTCATTTGAAATATATATTTTTTAATATTATAAATGTCTACACTGTCAATTTTGATCAATATAATGCATTCTTAATCTCTTTCTATTATTCATAAATATATATATATATATATATATATATATATATATGTATATATGTATGTATGTATATATATATATATATATATATATATATATATATATATATATATATATATGTATGTACATGTCGACTTTAATATATAACACACCTCAATATTTAAAGTTGGAAATGGTGTTTGATGTCAACGGCTGAACTTTCATCACTGCTCCTTTCTTCCCCCTTTTAAGGCTACAATGTCTTTATTTGCTATTATTCTTTGATAGAAAGGTGCTGAGATTGACCACTCAGTGCTTGGCTGTAAGGATACAGTCAAGCACAGAGTTGTACGGATACAGCTCTTGATCTGATTTTATCTCCTGCTGGGTTTCTGGCCACAGGCCCATCACCAGGCGCACTGACCTGAAAGGAAATCCCTCATTTAACAGCCGCCTGGAGAACTATCACATAACACCGGGGCCAATACATTCAGCCACAGAACAGTCACACCTAACCAAGGGTCATCTATCCCACAGAGCTTTGCATTCATTAGCAAAATCTTCTCCCAAGAGATGTTGGTTTTGCAAAAGCTCTGCTCATAATAATCCTTTCAGTTTAGTTCCATATACTGATTATCCACCTTAGATTCGATAAATGTAATAAGTTGCACCATGAACACTGATGTACATCTTGCTGTGGTGGTGATATTGTTGTCTAAAAACTGTATTTAGTATTGGATGAAGAGATTTGCAGACACATGCTGCATTCAGCTATGCATGCATGACTGCATGCACTAAAGAAAGAGGCTCTGCTGTTTCCTTCTAAGAAACACATCAAGACTAAATGAATGAGGTGTGATGTTTTGGGCATGTTTGTGCCATTTTTTGACTGATTGAATCTGGTGCTGAAACAAGCAGAGAGCGCATGCAAATAAAGAAAGATATCTTTCTTAGTAGGGGCTCAGTGTCTTTTTAATTAAAACATACAGTATTATACATATTATGCAGAGTTTTAAGCCAGAATTAGTATCATTTCTGTTACTGAATCCAGATATTTGCTGACTTTTTGCTATTTTGCTTCATCTCATTTTTAGTTGGAATTTAAAGAATTAGTTCACCCAAAATTGAAAATTTACTCACCCTCAGATGTGTTTGTTTCTTCATCATTTGCTCATCAATGACTCCTCTGCAGTGATTTGCTGCCGTCAGAACAACTGATAAAAACATAATGATAATCCACCAGTAATCCACATGACTCAAGTCCATCAATTAAAGGGGTCATTGGATGCGACATGCATTTTACAAGTTGTTTGAACTGAAGTGTGTGTTGGCAGTGTGTGTACACAACCACACTATAATGACAAAGATCCACACAGTGTTTTTTTTTTTAAAAAACCTTGTTAAATCATTTTTCCTTTCTCAAATCGAGCCGATCTCAGATGCCTGTCAGGGTAACATCACACGGACCCAGGCTCCTCCCATGATTGTTTGATTGACGGTAGTGTTTCAGCACAGACTGGACTGGTGTCTTACCTTAGACCCGCCCTGAGTGAGCTGTCATCAGTCCGCCATTGCTTCACCGCTGGAGCAGATGTAGACAAGACTGTCTCCTAAGCGACTGAGGTGTTTTGTTGTTGGATGTAATAATGAATATAGCAGTCGTCATTTACTCCCGACATCTTTGCCGCTGAAGACGCAGAGGATTACCTTTGTTTTTGAAGGGAATGCTCCCCTGATCTACCTAAATGCGCAAAATCTATCTTTGCACAAATTATTCGTGATCCAGCTTCACCTCCAGAAGAAGTGTGTGTAAGGTTTTTTTAATGAATCTTTGCAAATCGCCTTTCCTAATAATGTGCTAGTTAGCAAGTTTCACGATGAATGCAGATAAAGTTTAACGTCTCTCAGAGGGTGACTCGGAAGAGAGGGGCGGGGTCAGCAGAGCTCATTTGCATTTAAAGTGACATGCAATAAAACGGGTTGCTGTAGCTGTTTTTGACAGAGTAAAAACGGTGTTGTTTTACACTATCATTGAGAAATTTTAACCAAACTATGTTACAGACTTTTCATTAAGACCCTAAAGAATCATATCAACTTGTGGAAAATGGGCATCCAATGACCCCTTTAATGTCTTGTGAAGTGAAAAGCATCAACAAACCCATCATAAAGGCATTTTAACTTTAATCTGCCACTTCTAGTCAAAATATAATCCATAACAAAGCTTCCTCCAGAGAAAAAGTCCATCCTCTGTTGTCCTGTAACATCAAAATCCATAAACATATTGGTTAGAACTATTTTGGACTGTTTTCACTTGTAAATGGGGCTTGATGTGCATATTTCTCCATTAATTCAGATGAAATAAGTTTTCCACTGGAGAAAACAATATTATGGATAAAGGATTCATATTTTATCTAGAAGCAACAGTCTGAAGTTAAAAATCTTAATGACAGATTTGTTTCTTACAAACACGCACACTCTAAAAAATGCTGGGTTAAATACAACCCAGTGCTGGGTAAATATTGGATAGAACACATGCTGGGTTGTTTTCAGCCAACAGTTGGGTTAAATGTCTAACCCACCCTTCTGGGCAGTAACCCAACCGCTGGGTCTAAACAACCCAATCGCTGGGTTCGTCCATATTTTACCCAGCGCTGGGTTGTATTTAAACCAGCATTTTTAGAGTGCAGGTTTACACTTCACAAGATCACTATTCCTTCCAATTCCAAGAGTCAAAAAACTACTGCCTAAAGCAGGGTGATTTGGAAGAATCAACCCAAACTGGGCAATTCATTTCAGAGCTGATTATGATTATACTGCACTATATTAGAATAAAGCAATAAGTCACTTGAGGCCAGAGATTTTATTAGTGTGTGTTCTTAGGCACAAGTTGCTGTTTTATAAAAGGTTGGCATAAGCAAAATGATAAAAAAAACAAAAAACAAATGTCATATAATGATAATAATCAGAATAATTCTAATGGTAAGTAATATAGTTAATTAGGCTGTTTGTGGTTGCCAAACAACGCAGCAATTTGCTGCTTTAATATAGAACCTGTGGCTTCAGATGCAACTCATCCAATCAGAATTTAGATTTTTCATTAGATTTCTCACTTCAGAAAGATTGCTTTCCAATAAAAATATCTAAATATCATAAGAAAAAAGATACATTTACTTGAAAAAAAAACATAAGAGATTAAGATTTGCTTTCATAGATTTTGTCTATGAATTATTATTATGAAATTATTATGTAAAATAAATGATTTTGCCTTACAGCACAGGCATTTTTGTTTATACAAGTTTATACATTTATGTTTAAATTTACATTTAGATATTTTAATTGGAAAACAAAGCCAACCCTCACAGGATTTGCAGTGCCGTTTAAATAATTTACATGCTGTTGTATTATGATATGGGAAACTGTTTGCAGTTTACAAAACCGTATCTTGACTGTTATGCTCTGAGCTTCACCCAACTGGCAATGGTTTATCATACTTCTATCTTTACTGGAAGAAAAGTAATTTTCATAGCAGACCTATTAATATTAATCTTATTTGGACTTTAGACAAGAAAATATGCTTTCTGCACTGCCAATTGACTCTTTCTGTCCTGTGTACACTAGCAGGGTCTTTCACAACTTCAGAAGAGCATCTCAAGGGTTTGCTCTTTCACTTCTTAGCTCCAGCAGAACAGACCTTTCATCTGTCTATCTGGTTTACTTCCAGTGAAATGCTGGCACAAACATACACACAGATTCACATACACTCACAGACGTACATACACAAGCAGGTGTGAGAAATATGAAATGATTTTCCGTTGCAAATTGTGAAATCCACTTAAACAGACTGTTTTCACAGCTGTGTGATAGGCGCCAGTACTTAGGGCCAGACGGAGCAACACATTTAAAAAAAAAAAATTATGTCAAGCCTCAGGGAAAGATACACTCTTGGAGAATGTTTTATATTGCAATGCTTCATTATGGTGGCTGAGACAGCGACCAGTGAGGAAGTGGCATGTTTTGTGGTTGTTGCAGATGCATTATTTCCACTGCACTGGTTGTCCATAGCTATGTAAAGTACACATAGCTCATGTATACTTTTAGGGAAACAGCAAAACTTGTAAATAAGCCTAAAAGAAGCCAAGATTAGGTCACAATGAACTGGCTGAACTGGCTGGACATTAAAGTGGATAATTATATAATTATCATAATAAGTGGACATTAAATATTGAATTTGAATTATTTTGTAATTTCATTTGTTTGTTATTTCAATGCCTCTGTTAAAAAAACAACAACAAAACAATTAACCCAACAAGACAACATTGCAAAATTATAGTAATATCAACATAAAAATGAATGTAACACTGTTTCCATAGACAATGGTGATAGACAGACAGACAGACAGACAGATATACAGATAGATAGATAGATAGATAGATAGATAGATTATGCAGATAACCAAGCAAATCACAGGAAAATAATTCTTTAGTTATTTATTCTTAATATTCTTTTGCAGTAATTTGCTTGTCATGATTACCAGATTTTTGGAGATTTCTTTGTAAAATTACAGGTAATGTAGTTTTCTCATCAGGAATCTCACCGTTAAACACAATTGTTTTTTTAAATTAGTTGAAATATTGTGGGCTGATGGCTTCAATTAACAACCTCGTAGCTCACACTAGGGCTCATTAAAAGTTAATATTAAAAATCACTTTGCCTAAGAAGAAAATCAATGGGATTTTTACTTCCGAAACCCAGCTGCTCTTTATAGCTCTCTAGACACTAATATTTACATGGTATATTAAAGAAGACATTATTTGCAAACACATATATCTCAACAATTATTTATTATTCAGAAGAAATGTATTAATTTGCTGTTTTTTTTTTTTTTTTTGCCACAGCACTGGTATCATATTCTGTACCAGTCCAATTCATGTACTGCTGTTTGTAATACTCAGTAGCACACAGAATCTTGTTTCCAAAATAATAAAAAAAACTTACTGTGCCAACCAAAATGAAGGGATTGATTCACTTTCTCATTCACTCCGTGTCTGCTATTGGTCCAGTCAACATGTCAGCGATGTCCAGGTTTACCGGCTGATGTAAGTCACGGTGTGGTCTACCCCTGCTGACTCAGAGGAACAAAAGGGAAATAAATCATGAAGCCACATCTTACAGTGCTGCCCACCCAGTAGAGAGAGGGGTTCAGACCGATGCAACAAAGATCTACACATACCCATTCTACAGCAACACTCACATGAGTCTCAGTGAGTTAGGCTGGGCAAAACCAATGTTTGGAATGAATAATTGGTTGGTTAGTCAACGATCTTTCCTTAGGTCTGCACAAAGTTGAATGGTTTCTGTGTTTATTATATTCAGAAATGTTGTAAAGTGGAGGAAATGTTTATTTTTTACATGTGGTTTGTTTTTCAATGCCACACACAAAAAAATGATAAATGAGAAATCTGTTTATTTAAAATAGTCTAGGCGTTAAACAGTACAGTCAGCCAGTCATTATTACAAGATATATCCAGACAGGGTTTATTTTGTAAAAATGTCTTATCCTGCTTATTAAATCGCTGGAGACTTACCAAATATATAAATACGTTACATATTCTGTATATACTAACTACACATTTATACATACATGCGCATAGAACTATAGATAATTGACCTTATTATTTGTGTAACCATCTTTTAACATCTTAATTTTATTAAAGTGCAAAATGTTTTCTTACCATTTGAAGTTGTTGCAGTTCAGTGGGTTGAGCTCACTGTCTTGTAAACAGGACAGAAAGTCTCTTTTTGCACATGACATTTTAACTGTTTTCTTTCTACTACAGCTATTTTTATTGGGGAACATTTGTTCATAAGTTAAAAGGGAAATTTTCTTGCAGAAAGACCAAATGAGGAGCATATGATTAGTAAACTTAAAATAGAAATGTGTATTAATAATAGAAGGGTGTCTGTATATGTTTATGTGTCTGTATGTTCTTGTGCTCTTGTGTGACACACATCTAAAATTGACTGAAATGTAACAACTGTTACGGGCACTACTTTATTAAACTCAGACCGTACCCAGTCTTTATGAGGCTGACATCAAAATTTACACATTCACAAACCTGACAAAGACTTTTCCATTGTCAGCACAGATCAGCGATGTCTGGAATTGATATAATGGGATGACATAATGGAAGCCTTCCATGAAGGGTGAAAACATCACAGCAAAGATCACTGGAACTCTGTGGTTCTGCGTATAACGTAGATGTGGTGTGACAGGGTTTTAAAGAAATAAACGCCCTTGAACATAAGTTTATGAAAGCATGGTCTTCAGTTTTCATAAAACATCTGAGACAGAACAGTTCCTCCAGAGGCATCAATAGCTTTCAGACTCTGTAGGCCTAAAACGTATATAAACCATTAGAATTAGTTTGCAGTTTAAAGGAAATGAACGTGCTTAACAACACTTCATAAGAGAAACTTTGAAATGTCCGCAGTTACCCTGAAAAAGACCATTCGTGTCCTGGATGAACTGGCAAACACTAACAAGATTTCCCTCAGTTTGGGGAAAATGACTCTTAAGTGCTTCTTGAAAGCTCTTCAAAGGTCTATGTTAGTTAGGCGATGTAAATAATGGATTCCAATTCTGAATGTTTTTGGGCTAAATGCCTCTGAGGGGGAAAATGATGAAGGTTGAACGTTCCAAGTTCTTGAGAGACGGAAGGTTGTTATTCTTTCTTAGCTAAAATAAACGGAGTGTGTATTAATCACTTTCTCCTCACGGTGGTTTTCATCATTAATACATGCCCTAAATACATTTGAATTAAACACACTAAAATTAAAATTAAACACACAGCAGCAGGCATAAATTGGTATGCATGAAGAGCTTAGAGTTTGCAAGTTCTGATGAAGGTTGAATGCTTAAAGAATACAGATGTACCACTTTGTCGCTTATCTTTGAATGGAGAGTTTTCTTATAACATTCTTATCCAAATTTAATACTGCCATAATCAAAAGAAAATGTATAAAAAGCGATTTTAAATTCAATTTTGTTTATTGCATGCATACATTGTCTGTGGGTGGTTATAGTCAATAAGATGCAGGTTGTTATTTTCAAATACTGCACACAAAAGTGTTTAGTCAATTCGCCTCAAAAGCAGCTCCACATTTAAACACATCGAAAAGCTCTTTCTCTCTTCTAAATAAGGTCATATTAAGATTTGATCAAAACAGAAAATGCTTTGAATCTTGTTTATCATATCTGTCAATCAAGTGATTCAGAACATGCAGCAATTTTGCAGCACAGAATTGTGGGATTAGCAGTGATCCTTCTTTCTATAACCTAATAATCCAGCAGAGCTTTCATCCACTTAGTTGCATCATCCATTTTGCACTCATCAGTGGCATAATGAAAGTATCTATTTCTAGCAAATTAGAAATCTATCAAGACAAACTATAAGTGAGAGCTATCTTTATTTGATATTTACAGCAGGATGCCAATCTAAATTCAGTTTGCATCATATGAATGCAGTGAATGCAGCTCTTTTTTCTCTCTCCACACGTTACTGTATTTCTCGTATCCTGGGGATGAACTCGTACACTTCTGTCCCACCAGCCTGCTTACACTCCCCAGACTCAGCAGGCTCCTGATAGCAGCACATTTATCTTCATTAAACAAATTATTTCACCTCCTAACAAAGATCTCTACCCTTTAGGACCACCAGAGAGCCCATCAGAGTTCATCTGAAGAAGCTGAGACAGTAGAGTAATTTCACCTAAACCACTTAGACACCATCGTAGACACCAGATGATCAATAATATGTGATAATTTACTTGATAATTCTAAGTTATATTAGATCCATTTTCTCAGTGATGCATGTCATAAGTAGAATTCAATATGTTAGCAGCAAGTTTTAGTAATTTTTCTGTTTCTATGTTTGCAATAAAAGTCTTTGTAACACATATGTCATCCCTCACACACTCCAGTGACTTACTGTGAGTTACGGGCTATACAGTATTTCAGAATCCGGGAAGACCTCTATTTTTGGCTGGCAGACTAGAATAGAGATGGTTTCTGGTTTATGTTGAACACTTGCAGTTGTTCGGATTCAGATTTTCCCCAGACCTTTTCAGAAGGTGTTTGATTACTGTGTCACTTCACAGGACAGTTTGATTTCATATGAGCAAACAGAGCTCATCTCACTGGAATGTGTCACCACTGAGCATGGTGAATCTGACCTGTTTAGTCCCACAGAGGAAAATCCATCGAAAACGTCTTGCAGCTGATCCAGGTGAATCTGGTTCTCCTCATCCGCTTGCCAATGAATAGAGTCTGGCCTGATCTGGTCTGGTCCACATCTACCTGCTAATTTGAACAAAAACGCTCCATAATTAAAAACATGTATGCTTAGCAGAAACTGACAGCTTTCTATATGACCCATAAATGTTTACTCTAAAGAATGAAGTCTCAGCAGAAATCTTTTTCTAAACAAAACAACAAAACAATTGAGCACTCATATAACTTATTTCATCTCCAAAATGAAAATTCTGTCATTTACTCTCTCTCATGCCATTCCAAACAGCTCCAAAAATTGAAAAAATAAAATAAAATAAAAATAGCACAGTGACAGTAGCATAATAGTGATCTCTAAGACATGTGATCTATATTCCAAATCTTCTGAAGCCATATGATCATTTTGTTTTTGTTTTTTTCTCACACAAAGGTAAGAAGTGATTTATTTGCTTAAAACTGTTCGCTTACATGTAGTTCTCAAATCTTTTGCTAACATGCTAAAATGTTTAGTATCAGTGATGGGGAAAGGCTGTTTAACAAACGAAAATGCTGTTTTTCCATGTGATCAAAAGTAGCCCAACTGGAATAAAACTGGGAAGGAGTGTAAAGTAATCAAGCTAACACTTCCCACATTTTGTCTTTTGGATGTTTCACATTATATCTTCCTAAAATGCCTCTCAAATTGTAGATTTACCGTTCATATATATGTTGTGCCAAGACCCAGCATGTATTTTCCCTCTTAAAATTCCCAACCTTTTTGTTTTCCGAGTGTTTATGAGGTATGGAAAACCGTATACAGCGGTGGGGGACAAACATCTGTTGCAGTCGAACATCCCACTGGAGACATTTAATTTTGCCATGAATGGAGGGGGTTGGCAGAAAATTATAGCTTCTTACGGAGACAGGGACAAAATACCAATTTCCAATTTCGACCCAAACCACAAGCTGAAAAGAAAAATATAGCAAACTCTGTGAATTTATAACTTTTAATGAGAGAGTTACAGTTAGGTATATAGATGGAGTATGGGATTAATGGAAGCATTAGTATTGGCTTAGAGTTACGCACTGTGCATACATCATACAAGGTCAATAGGGTGTGCATATCAGCGCTCATCATATGCGTGAAATGTTGCCCTGTCTGTTTCCACTCTCTCCTTTTCTCGCTCTACCCAGCCAGCACAGCAGCTGTTTGTTCTGTGATGCCATCTGGACTTTGTCAAGGTGGAACGATACAGAAACAGACAGAGAGACAAGGGCCAGAAGCCCGGAGAGCCAAGCAAGCTACTTTATCAAACTGTGCATGCCTTTATATTTATAGTAAACAAAGTGTTCAGAAGGATTAATGATCTGTGATGTTAGATTCAGACCATATTCACACAAAAGGCTACCTTTGAAAAAAGGTTAGCATTGTTCTACCTACAATACTGGAAAATAGTACACTGGCAGAAGATATTAATTGAATAAATGCCTTGTATTTTCAAAAATGGGCTAAAACAGGGCAAAAAGCCTCTTGGGGTAAAAGACCATTTCGATTTTCTATTAAAAAAAAAAATAAAGCAACAAAAAAACACCTGAGAACTTTTCTAAACAGCTGTTTTTGCTGCATACTGTGAAATTGCCTGGATTCATGAGGTCAAGAGGTCACCATAACGTCAAAGTGATATGAAAATAAATATAAAATATTTGATTTTTACTCAAAACAAACTTTATTCAAAATAATATTAAATGTTAAAAATAAAAGAATATTTCATGATCATGAATTTTAAGACCAGAAAAAAATCAGTAGGCCTATTTTCCTTGTTGTACCCTATTGTATGTTCGAAATTTGCAAACCTCTTTGTGGAAAGCATTTCTATTTTACGACACGCTGTTTTATGTGAGAGATTATACCAGCGGGGTGGTTGACATTTCAAGATTGCACTGCTGCTGGGTTTTACAAATGTTTTAGACAAAGCCTTTTTTTTCTAGCTGTCGAAAAGCTCTACCACTGGAGATAGCGACAACTGTAATTACAGTCATATTAAATTCCATTATGTAAAGCTCTGTTGCATATTATTAGCTGCATGAGAATGAAATATACTGCATTTTTCTGCCTCCCTGAGAGCTCTGTCACACTTTCAGCTTGATAGGAAAACATACATTTAGGCACAGCAAGTGAAATCCAAATGATGATAAAATAGTCAGTGTGCAGTCCTGTCATTTTTTTTGTCGTCATCATATTTACCATTTAAAGCCTCTTCTGAAGAGTGAAGACCATTTACATTCGGTCATGTCTAATAGATTACAATACACACAGAAAAAATGGCTTGTAAAGTATTCATACGATGCTATGTTGTTAATCCCGTTCTGTTTTTATTATAGTATCATAAAAGTAAAATGAATTAATTTAATGACTGAATTAAAAAAAATAAAGCAGATGGGAGGCATTTATGACAATACAACAAAAGAACTGCCAATGAAACATGAAAACATATCACAAGATCTAATTGCATATCTTAAGAAACAGTGAGCGCTCAGCAACTCAGCAGTGCTTCTCTGCAAGAGTCTTCTGGCTGTGAGTTATACATTTCATAAATTATGGATCAGAGAGTCTTTGCTTCAGTCTGGAATACAGAATAAGAGAGTGGAGGATGGAGCGGCAACCTGGAGTGGATTATTCTTAGGCCAACCAAATAATAAAACACATTTTAACGTTTAGAAATGGTAGAAATAGGATCAAAATGTTGATATATCAATAACATTTCCATGTGCAAGTAAGACATTAAGGGTAAAGAGTAAAATAATATGCCAAAAGGGAAACTACAAAGGAATATGAAGTGAACTGTTTTCAAGTTGCATCATTTACTATTACTGTTTTTATCCAAAGAGACTTATTTAAAAAGAAATGAATAATACTGTTGACAAATTACATACATTCACATGAGATAAAAACAACTGTCTTTTTTAATTATTGGTGGAGATTTTGAAATGCCTGTCTTTATAAAGGAGCCATTGACTCATTCTTCAATGGATTTGTTTGAAGAAGAAAAAAGCAAGAAAGTATAGAAAAGTATAGAAGCCTGTTTAAAAAAAAGGTAAGTTTTTTCCTCACAATTCTGTGGCGGTGGCCGAGAGAACTCAACACGCTGCAACTTCAGAAAACACATGTAAATAGAAAAAGCACCAGCAAATCAAGAAAACATCTTCATCAGTTTGACAACAGGTGCCGCAAATGCTCACAACGCAAACAAATAAAGAAACGTGCTGCAAATGCTTACATAAGAATGCAAAATGAATAACATCAGTATAAAAGATGAAAATGATTTCTAGAATGTCCACATACAGTACATTCACAAAACCTGATAAATGTCTTTTTCAAGTCAAAATGGAATTGATTTTCGGACATTTGATAATGATTTTTCAAAAAAGTCATATATCACATCTGTCCAAGATTCAACACTACTAAAGTAAAATCAACTCTGCAACCTGTACGCACAATAAACTACTGCCTAACCATTTGAACTATCATGAATGATACACAGACTGCCTATAACCGCTGAGCATTTACAAAAAGGCAGGGCCAGAGGACATACAGCATAGTCTTCTGTAGAATTAACTATATTTATATCCTTCTCAGGGTAACATTCCCATTTCCCATTACTTTTCCACCACACTGAGTAGAAACATGTTGCTGGAATTTTCCACATTTTTGTTAGCATCCCAGTTTCTTTGGTCAAAACCCGCAAATATTCTCATTTTGCCAGAAGGTTGTCTAGTCCCGTTTAAGCTTTATCCATATTTCTTTTTTCGCTCTTAAATTAAATGACTGTTTCTTGCCCTTAAAGGGTTGCGGTTGAAGGCTATGTATTCGTCACGTTTGGTTTCCCAAATTAAATCCTTTGTGCTGTTGTGTGTTTCAAAATGACACTATGGTAATTTATTGAGAAGAAGCGTCATGTAGTCGCCAGGAAAAGCAGCCAAATGAAGGGGACCATGCTTGGGTGGGTTCCATAATTGAAAACAGACATCTTAGTGGCATGCTGGAGACTTAAAAACAGCCTTTTTTCAACAATTTCATCTCTAGTCTTTTGTCCAGACAGTTTGGAATGGCTTCTCAGACAAGATTTACAGTAGCATCCAGAGGTCTTTCTCTGAATGCCATTTTTTGACTCCTCAACCAGAAACATCTTTGCTCATTCTAACTGAGGGGCACAAACAACTCAATAAATAAAATTAATAAAAAAAAAAATAAATCATTTATTATATACACAAATATATACAATAAATTCATAATATGTTTATGTAATTTATGATATATATTTAGAATTATATTTTGGCATTTTTGTATATTTTAAAATCCAAATATAGTATATGTAAATATTATCCAAAATCTATAACAAATTCCAAAAGAACATATTTTTTTTATTGTTTGTAGTATATACATTTACCACAAACTCACTGCTCATGTTTGGAAAAATATATATATATATATATATATATTTGTTTGTTTTTGGTATGGGTCGTTTTAATGCACATTTAGACAAAGTAGGGCACTTTCATTTTCCTACCACTTCATGCAAGTGAATTAGGAACCAGGCCCAGGTGTTAGAAGTTAACTCCTAAAACTTATATCACAAGTACATATTGTTCTATGGCTTGACTGCCCGCTGTGAAACATTCCTCTGCCAGGATAGATACATCTGGCAGTGAAAACTGCATTGGATTAAAAGTTCAAAAGACTTACTGGTTTTATCCAGCTGACTTCGCGGCCTTGTACGGCGAGTAAGCACAGTCAAAACACATTGTTTCCATGATAAGGTAACTGACAGCAAGGTCAGAGCATGATAAATCTTGGCTGAGAAAACCTGGCGTAAACCTTTTGACTTGGCCTACTATGTTGCCCTATCTGCTTCACAGTATCTGGTTCTAATGTGGTGCAGTCACAGCTCTAAAGCACATGACACTGAACGAAGTTTGAACTTTGATAAATATATGAAATTCTGTTCACGCTACTGAATGACTGCTTTCTTTTCAGCCAGGGCTGTTTTTTTCTTTAAGAGTCAAACTCAGTGTCACCCGACACCATAAAAGCGACAGATCATACCAAGGTCAAAACAGAATCTGAAGATTTTTTAGCCTTTTCTTTGATGTTTTGGAGATTCTCAGAGATTCTGTGTGAGCCTGATCGCACCCAAACTTCACACAGTGGACATTCACTTCTCATTCCATTGCTGGACCTCTCCCTAAATATCATCATGCATTTAAAATATGCAGAAAACTGTGTGTAAACCATACAGGAATAATAAACGGGTCCAAAAACAAGCAAAGTCACTGAGCAAAGCCTCAAATCATTTAATAGAATCAAACAGGAAGTTTTCCCTCATTTTATTTGACTTTTATAGGACTGTAAACATTTTTACTTTTGAGTTTAAAAAAATGTGTGTTGCAACTTGCAACCCTCTAAGTTCCATATGTAGCAAAATGTGTTTGGATTCTATGGCAACCAAAGAGCTTGCGCCATAAATGTTATTTATCTTTCATCTATTTATTTACTTATAAAAATAAAAGAAGTTTACAAATGAACCATTTTCCTTAGGGCTTTGACATAATTTCCAAGAGTCAAGTTTATTCCAGTAAGTTGCATGTATTAAATCACAGAAATGCATATAAAAAGCAACATTCCCGGGCCAATTTAAAACACACTTTATATTAAAGAACACTAAACAGCTGCATTGCCATTACCCTTCAAATTGCAAAAATTGAAATTGCACAGTGAAAATACAACCAATGGAAACACATCAATTTTGCAAAAACTCCCACATATCGCAAAAAAAGTTTTGTGCTTGTATGAGGTGGTTTTTCAGGCAATTCTTAAAAGGAGTATTTCGGAAAACTGCAATGGAAACAATTTTTTCGCATTTACAGGTCACCTGGCGAATGTAAAAGTCCAACGCTATCTCACGATCAATTCATGTGTGTTTTATGAGGTGGCTAATTCGTACAACCTCACTCCTATGATTTTGCATGGTTTCTGTGAATGGTAGGTTTAGGGGTGAGGTTAGGTGTGATCCCTCATACAAATTCCTATGAATTTGCCACCTCGTAAAATATGTACGAATTGCCGTGAGATTGGGTTGAAGAGTCACATGATCATTCTTTAAAAAACCTCAAAGAAACACCTCATACGTGGTCACTCTAAAGTAAAGAAGCTTTCCTTGCCATTAATGCTTGGATAACCCCTTATTTACACTGCACACGGCTCCGACACAGCCACCAGAGCTGATTTCAGAAGCATCTCAGAAGTGGCTCTGTGTGCTACTTCGCTAAAGATATATACCTACATCTCCTTCGATTAAAAATAATGGCTAGTGCGGTGGCTGTGATATAAGTAAACCTACCAACATCCATTGCCGTGGCTTATCGCGAGAGGAAAAAAAAATTACATTTTAGTTGCATAACATCAGTTAATGGAAATGCCATCAGTTTGCAATAGGTTTTATCTACAGTTGTAAAATATTGCAAAGGTTTTGAGCAAATCTGTAATGGAAACCAGGCTTACAGCATACACAAATAAGCATACAGAATATACAGAAGGCACAATTAAAGCATTGTGATAAAACTAAAGATAAAACTAAAAGTAGTTCTTGAGAATTCAAATAGAACACATTATGGTTTAATCATTTGCTGCGGTCACAGTTGGTTAAAGTATAGTTAACCTAAAAAAAGAGAATTTACTGAATATGTACTTACCCTCAGGCTATCCAAGATGTAGATGAGTTTGTTTCTTTATCAGAACAGATTTGGAGAAATTTAGCATTACGTCACTTGCTCATCAATTGATCCTCTGCAGTGAAAGGGTGTCCAAACATACCCCATGTCACTCCAGTTCATCAAATAATGACTTGTGAAGCGAAAAGTTGCATGCTTGTAATAAACTAATTCATCATCAAGATGTTTTTAACTTCAAACCATTGTTTCCTGCTAAAATCTCTATCCAAAATATTGCTTTCTCCAGCATAAAAGTCATCTCAGGAGAGAAATGTGCACAAATCAAGCACCATTTACAAGTGAAAACAGTCCAAAATGTGTTGGTGGATTTTGATGTGAGAGAACAACAGGAGATGAACTTTTTACTGGAGGAAGCAATTATATGAATTTTGGACTCGTTTTGAAGTTAAAAACATCTCAATAATGGATTTTTTTTTTTTTTTTTTTTGATAAACGCAACTTTCTGTTTCATAAGTCTGTTTGAACTCTCATTCTGACGGCACCCATTCACTGCATTGGTGAGCAAGTGATGTAATGCTAAATTTCTCCAAATAAGTTCAGATGAAGAAACAAACTCATCTATATCTTGGATAGCCTTAGGGTGAGTACATTTAAATTTTTTGGTGAATTATTCCTTTAATAAAGGACAGATGTACCTTATATGTTACGGAGCATGAAGAGCCAAGGACCAATCAATGTGCTTGGTGCAGGTTAGCTGGTCATGTAGGACACCTTCCAGGTCTTTTAGCATCTGTGGATAACTATGTAACCTTTCAAAGAGATGGAAAAACTGAACCGGGGAGATCATGGCCAAAAGGACGAGAAGTCTTTTTGGAGCTGAGCATGAAGTGATGAGCTGCCATCTAAATGTCAGAGCATCCGTGATCTTAAAGGTTGAGAAAGTTGAAGGTTATACGTTTTGAAATGTTGAGTTGAGGTTTACAAGCATGCGTTTACAAATAAAACCATGAGAGGTTTTTCTACGCCATATGGATTCAGTATAACTCCAGTCATTAATCACCTCACTGGTATGGCCACAGTATAAGGCTTTTATTTGCGTTCAATATTGTGTGCGCTAAATGAATGGCACTTGATTGCGTCTGGTTCGTCCAGCGGCTTTATGGTCACGGTGGCCATGTGAGATCAATGTTGTAGCCAGCATGTTATGGGGTTTGAGGTGGACCATAAATGTGGCTGAAGCTTACTCTTTCCCTGTTCCTTCCTTAATTGAGACAGCTGGATTAAATTATGCTTTTAAAAAGCAGAAATTTCTCAGCTGGCTCGTGTTTTTTGAGTTCAGCACACAACATAAGAGGAACAACTTGCCTGCCAAATAGGTAAGAACTCTGTGAATTGTTTGATCTATGTGCTTAGAACACATTGTAAAGGTCATAGATTGGTTGAACTTTTCATCCTGAGGTAATATGGCAGTTATCAAAGTTTGCATGCGAAACTGGATGTAAAGTGGATGTATTTTAAAAGGCAGCAGTTGAATAATTTGGTAAGGCTCTGTTCCCAGTCTGCAGCATGTCAGGGAGTGCTTGACAAATGGCCCTATTTCATTAATTATCCTTTCATAATCCCAGAGTTTCCCCATAATCTTATACTGTATTCGTCCCAAAAAGGCCCGGCTTTCTTTTAGTTGGCATGGTGGGCGAACAGCTGCTTGGAGTGGAATGGCCACCAAAGAGCAATTACCATGACAAAAAAAGGCACACAACCATTTTCCCATCAGTCCGTGCTGCTCAGACATCAAACAGCGCCATTAAGGTTCTTGTGAAAGTGAAGATTCATGTGCCGTTTAAAACCCGGTGAGTAATAAGTGTGCCGTTTCTTTCTGTGAAAAGTTTTCTCGGCCCCTGAGGGGTGCCTCAGACAGGATATCCTGGGAGCTGGGCTCTAGAAATAGTCCATGGTTCCCCTTTCTGAAAATGAGTAGTTTTAACAGCACAAGTCATTAGGATGAATAATGAGGCAGATATGACAGCAGGGGTTGTTCGCTTCACCTACTCTTATTTGCCCAGGGGTCCTCGCTCTGTGTTTCCATTGCACCGTGTGTGAACTGTTCAAAAGCGTATGTTCTGTTGTCTAAAGTAACAGGTCTACACTTATGGTGTAATCCTTTGCGATTAATTAATCCTCAACGAATAAAAAAAAGTCCCCTTACAGCAAAAACAAACAAACAAAAAAAATCTAATGCTATTTTATTTTATATTTTATTTTTAATGTTCTTTTAGTGGTTAAAATGTAAAAGGAATATATTTAGACTACAATTCAAAAGTTTAGGGTCAGTAAATCTTCAAATTCAAAAATTTGAAATCAAAAATTTCAAATTACTGTTTTCAATTTTAATATTTATTAAAAATGTAATTCATACTAGTGAAAGCAAAGTTATTATCGATGTTGAAAACTGTTTTGCTTAATATTTTTGTGGAAACTGTGATGCATGATTATTCCATTTTGATAAATATATTACTCAAAATAGCATCATTTGTTTGAAATAGAATAGAAATAGAATTTTGCTGTAACAGTTATTTTCATCACTTAATGCAATTTGATTAATTTTATTTTAGTTAATTTAATTTTAATTTTAATTAATTTTAAATTTAAGTTTCAGTTACATTTAATGGATATGCTCACATTAAAAGTTTCTAAAATGTATTTTAATATTTAGACATACATTTTCATGTTCATAAAGTACATTTGAAGAATTAAATAAAATATATTTTCACTTTGATTTTCCACATGTATTTATAGGACTTTAAAATATTTTGTTCCTTTTTTTACATTTATTTATTATTTTTTTGCTGTATGGGTCCGTTTAACATATATTCATTCATATATTTAGATAAAGTAGAGTCTTTTATTACAATACTTCTGCAGGCTGAACTTAATGGAGCACTACAACATGATCTAACCTCATTCCCACAAGTCTTTCCAGCTTCGGCTACGCCACTCTTCCATGCCATACATGCAAAAGTGCATTTCCTTTAGACTATTGCCACAGCTGCTACCGATTTCCTCCCTCTGGATTCTGCCAGCACAGTATCAGTCCCTCTCCCTGGCACATTTGGATCTGCATTGGCTACAAAGGTAATACAGTGGAGAAAGCAACAGTTTTGCCAATTCAAGCACTTTGTGGGGTAACAGAAAAACAGATTTTTGGCGAACCGCTGATTTACACACACACCACACCAGCGGTGGAAGAGAGCGTGCAGCAAATGTATTTAGGACATATTCGCAGTCTTTTAAACATGTGTGCGCAGCTAGGGGCGAATATTAAAATACTCCAGCAAAACGCCCCAATGCAATCCCGCTGCTTTATTTGACTGTATTGTTTCACCAACTCTTTCAGTGAACTGTATGCTGTTCACTACACAACCTCAGGGTGTGCAAGTGCTGAATAGCTCATTAATCATGTAGATGAATCTATTATACCCATTCTGACGGCACATGCTGTGGAGATGTCTGTAAACCGACGGACATTTGGCTGAAAAAATCCGTTGAGGTCTCATGACTTCACAGTGAGGTTTGTGGCTGAGTTTAACCCTCCGAGTCCTCACACTGGTTCTTTGATTAGTGGCACTGGTGTGTTGTTGCCATGTGTCATTGCAGGCCCGCCGTGCCCCGTACGAGACAGATGGTACTAATGCGGTTAACATCTGTGTGTGCCCAGTCCTGCTGTTGATCTGAGGGTTTTGAGAGATGGCGTTGTCCGCAGCAGGTTTTTATTGGTGTACTTGAACGTCTGTGAAGGCCATCAAGACTTTCTGTGGTATTAGGATGATTTTAATTACATAGAAAAGTGGGTGGGCTGACTTTTAGGATAGGCCATAATGCTGCTCTGGTTTTCTACACAGAATCTGGAAATGCACAGTCAAGCTAAGACTTTATGCCAAGGAGAATGAAACATGATGTAACCAAGCATACAACAAGTGTAAACAAAGCTGCTGTAGGACCCTGTCCAAAAATTTAATTCTGTGGTATCATAAAAATAAAGTACAATCTAAATATTTTATTGGTTCTGCTTGCTATTTGAACAAACCCCTAATGGTACTGTATGTATTAAATTGAGGGAGAGGTGTGCTGTACTTTTCTAAGTGGTCAGACATTTCATAAACTGAGAGACTTGAGTCATATCTAGAGACTATAGCATTATAGAAACCTAGTATGTATGTGTATTATATGCATATGTATGATGTATGTAAGTGTATATATATATATGTATGTGAGTGTGTGTATGTGTGTATATATGCATGAGATAAACATGCATACATAATCATGCAATATGTAAATAAGTAAATCTATAAAACAGGGCAAAAAACAAAACAGTAACCTGGCTTTTTGCAGTGCAGTTGAAATGAGAATAGGACATATTAGCACGGTTCTGTAACCTCATTGTTGTTTTTTGCACAGTATTATATATTCCGCTCACAGTGTTGGTCTGTCTCCTACAATGATTTCATAAAGTCTTCCATGTATCCATAAAAACCACTTGGCTGCGTTTGTTACCTCAGATATTTTAAGTTTCCATATACGATTCAGTTGATTCCTCTTTGTCCGGTTTCAGTGGATTGCTGGTCTTTGTTAAATGAAAAAAATGACTGACAGCCCTCTCTACACAAGTAGCTGGAAGAAACCCACTCTTGAAGATCTTAAAACAATAAGCCACCAGTGGCTGAACATGGTCCAATGTGAAGCCAATGGAGACCATTGGAAAACAAGTTCAGTGCTACAAATGAGGCTTGAACACATTGCCTTCTCATCACAATAGCTGAAGAAAAGAGCAGACTCACTAACTAACATTCCAACTGTCAATCATCAGCCTCGAGCAATGGCCTATGTATGTTTTATGTCAGCTTCGTTCTAAATGATATATTGCTCACAAGCATATGCACACTTTGCTAAGAGTATGTGTTAGTCTCATGCGACTCATATGCACACTTTACAATCTGGAATGGGATATTATACTTCCCAACATGACACTACATCTTTTAAAAGTGTACTATTCAGTTCTATTGATTCAAGCCCGTATTGTTACACTATGTGTCTCGATTCAACTGACTCGTTCGAAAACATTGATTCACTCAGCAATGAAACAAGCAACTGTCTGTATAAGCGAGTCACTAAATCATTTACTCAACCGATTACTGCATTATGAAAGAAATATGTATAAAATATATAAACAAAATATATGTAATGTGAATGCTGGAACTGAATCTGGAATTCTTATTCATATCGCTGACAGTGTCATTCGTAATTTTTTTTTTTTTTTTTTGTAAAATTCACGTAGAAATACAGTGCTTCCTTGATAGGGTAATTAAAATGGGTAATAATAGGTAAAGATATAGCATTCTTTTTGGCCTTTCCAAGGAAATGTCACCAGTAGCAGTGAAAAGAAGGTTATCTCCATCCAGCTGGCTAATAATGAAACTGATTTAGGCCATGCAACAAACTCAACAAGGCTCAGAGGAACTATAACTCCATAAATGAGCTGATGTACTGAACTTGAAAGGCTTTTTACAACTCAGTATTATTTTGCATCCAAGTTTAGATGAGCAGAAAATGATGTGTGTTTGCATGCTATAAACCAAGACTGTTTAATAAAGTACTGAGTTGTTTATTGCTGTAACAGAAAAAGAAAGACCCCAAATTCATTTGATGTGGATTTAATCTGCCTCGGACCTAAAAGTCCAAGTTTTCCCTCAAACTACTGTAACATTAATTACACTGTACACAAACATTCCTATTGAGTCATTCAGACATTTTTCCTGTCATCATTCCTGTTACAGTCAATGTGTAATTTTATGGTGCAAAACTCCAGCTGTTCCTTTTAAATACGGCACAGAAATCATTTAGCTGAGTTATTCATGACCCCTGACCTGTCCGGTGAGAGGAGATGGCACTGAGGCGTGCTAAAACAGGATGTGAGCGCATGAAGGAAATGAGCTGTGCTGGTTGGTCAAAAGCTTCAGGATATAATGGATTTACAGGATGTGATAGTCCTTTGGTCAAGTGCTTGACCATCTCTTGTGACACATCACACAAAATGCAATGGATGAAAAAAAGGAGTTTTATAGTGGCCAGTAAGATGTTTTTAATAAGGCTTTTTCAAACATGCATAAACTGAACTGAATATTTAAAGGAATAGTACACACAAAAAAAAATGTCTTCAGTTAATGTATCACTTTCTTTCAGCAACATTCTGCAAAATATCATTTGTCTTTTGTAAAGAAATAAGGTCATACAGGTTTGAAATAACATGAAGGTGAATAAATGATGGCAGAGGTTTTATTTTTGGGTGAGCTGTCCCTTTAAATACTAAATTGGGCATCAAAGTAAAGGACACTTAAAAATAAATCTCAGCATCTCTTTGTTTTATTTATATGTCTAGATGAAGCCCAAACTTGTATGAAGATTTTAGTGCAGACTTATACTTTTTTGAGCCAGAAAGAGGCCACTGGCGTGCTTTACAGCTTCCTCATCAGTCTCTGTCATTCTTTTCATCTTCTCCCAATGCTCGGGCTCTATGACCTTACAGACTCGCAAGATGCAGATAAACACAGATGTGCGTGAAAGGAGTCCCTTCTTTTTTTATTGGTCAAAGCAGCATCCCATCTTTCAGACTGAAATAAACTTTGCCAAAGGAGACCAAGATAACAGATGTTTTCATATTTCTTTAAAACAGGACATACAAAAAAACACATGCACATCAGACATATTACACCAGCCCATTCTCACAATGTTAAAATAATAGATACTGTTTATATGTGTTTATACTGAGTATATACACAGTATCTATTATTATTTATTATTAAAAATAGTTGAGAAGTTGAGAACTAGGCTACATAAAATTAAGCTACTTTTTACAATAATAATAACACACACATATACATGTTGTTTTATATTAAAAAAGACTATATATTATTAAAAAGAGATTGGTTTTATATTGTGTGGTCTTATTCAGTGACATTCATACATTATAAAATGTGTTTTAAATGCAAATTACTTTTGGTGGGGTGCTGGATTTCATTGTTATTCAACAATTTCAGCATCAAATTCATATATTCAAGTTTATGGTAGGATAAGACCAATGTGTGGTCAGGCAGATAAGACACACCTGAAGCTCTGGCAATGTCTCAAAAACATATTCTGCAAAATGTGGACATTTTTACACCCCCAGGTGTGCAAAGACCATTACAGAACAGAAATGCAACACAGCTCTGAGCTGCCATCTGAGGCCAGTGGAACAGAAATAACTTTTTTTTTTTTTTTTCCAGCTGTGGGAATACTAGGAATATTTAAAGACAGGTGTGCCAACCCTTTTAACTCTCAAAAACTCACATAATTACAGACCTTAGTGTACTTTAATTATTCCTTAAATCCCAGAAGCACCATTTTCATTAAAATGCTAATTTGTACAAACAAATTAAAGGCTGACATAGTGGTGAAATTTTTTTTAATGTGTACTGGCAAAATGGGCAAGTCTCATACCCACTTACCAATGTATGCTGTGCACTTTCATAGCTTGCAGTAAAAACAACACAAATTTAATGCAACACAGATTTAAAACACATGGGAAAGGGTGTAGTGTTAAGCAATAAAGGAACAATAGAGGAATTTTACTTCTCAGAACACCAAAAAGTCAGTTGGGTCCTGCAATGCAAATTATTATTCATCATTTAAAATGATGAATGTAGAATGCGCTGAAAATGACCACATTAAATTTGGTGCATGAATTATATCAACAGCCCATAATATCAACGGATCCATAAAAGCGCATATTAAGTTGAAAAACAATACTCCACGCATTGCATTGCAAGTCTAATATATCCCATCAGACTTGGCATCATGAGTAATCTTTAAAGAAATGTCTTTTACAGTGTAAAAAGCATGTTGCAATTGGCATTTGACATGCTGAGCTAATGCATTTAGTTCAGGGGCTAAATCAGGAAATACAAGCGCTGTGCAGAATTAAATGGAAACTATCCGCTGTCCAAGAGAGTCAGGCCACTCTTAGTGGCCACTGACGGAGCCAATGAAAACATGTATCTCTGTCTCAGCTTGACTGTGAGACCACTGCTGTGGAAACCTGAGGAAACACAATAGTTCTCTGAAATTCATTATGCTGTGATCTGTCACCATGGAATGGTGTGAAGTGCTCTGTTTTATACAAAGGGATGTCAGTCAAACTCTTACAGTACTTGCCGCAAACACAAAACATTATCACTGAGAATTAGAACTGTACTTAAAGGGATAGTTCACCCAAAAAAATGAAAATTCTGTCATTTATTCACCTTCATGTAATTCCAAACCCGACTTTCTTTTTTCTGCAGAACACAGAAGATATTTTGAAAAAACTTTTTGGCCATACAATAAAAATCAATCAGGTCCAAGACAAAACAGACACATTTTAAACATATTGAATACTACAGTATTCATTTTGTGTTCCATAGAAAAAAGAAAGTCAGGTTTGGAAGTATTGACTGAATATTTTTAGGTGAACAACCTTAAAATAACCTTTTATTGTAGTGTATTGAAACTTTAGACAAAATCTAAAAAAAGTTTTATTCACAGGCCCAAGCTGAGAAAAAAATATGCAATTTGGTGCAGTTGCTGATATTTATATGGCCATTACATTCTGATGGCTTGTAAAATTACATTCTGGTGGCTTGTGATGCAAATCAATGAGATCTTTACTTACATAAAATGCATATAAATATCAGTTATTATTCTATATCTTCCAATAAATGCTTACATTTTTAGATGTTAAAGTCTTAAATGCTTAGCTTTATGTTCAAAGCTCTGTAATTCTTTTATAAAGGCAAAGCATAAAATGCAATGCAATACAATGATGAACTAATAAACATTCCTCAAAAGCCTGATGGGTCATTTGCTGCTGACGTATTATGATTTTTCTAAAAATTGATGTATGAATAATCAAGTAAACCTAAGTTGCTTCAGTCCACATGTACCAATACAAGGCCTTTTATTTGCTAAAAAAGTATAAACTACCAATCAGATTACAGAAGGCATGAAGAAGATTTGATCATGTTTTATAATTTTGGAAATATGAATACGATACCGTAGGCTTTACAGGGTTAAGATGCATGCTCACTAGCTTATGCTAAGACTGTCATTGCTATGTAAATAAAATCTGACAAAAACTCTCTGTAACAAGTGAACTGAAACAAAATCTGAATCTAAATTTAAGCTTGATAATGGAAAATGGAGTTGATGTTGTCACTTTCAGTTCTCATCATATCTTGTACATTTTCTATGCTCATTAAATGGATTCTCCTGGGCAAGCATGAATTTACAGTGTGCCTTCAGCTCTGAGAGAGCTCACGGTGAAGGTAGAGGTTCCTCTGCTAGGCATTCTTTATCTTAATGGATGCTCGGAACTAGCAGCAAACAAACTGCTATAGGACTGGATTTGCATAACTGGGTCATTAACTGTCAGCTGTTGTTCTCTCTTTGGGGAATAACTGTCAGTAGGCGGGTGAGCCTTCCTTTGCTGCCTTGCAAAGAGTGTGGGAAAGATAACTTAATTCACAGTGAGGAAATAACACTTCTTTCTATTTCTGTTGTAAATGATAAAGCATTAGGGGAGACTGGGGCTTGTTGTCACATGAGGAAGATGTCACTATAACAAGGTATAACTTAACTCAGCAACTATAAGGTTTTTAGAAAGGGATAGTTCATCCCACTGTTATTATAGTTAATTAATAAAACATATTTTGAAAAAGCTATGAAAATTACCAATTACTATTTAATGGAAATCAAATTACTAAAACTTTAACCAACATTAAAATGAAGATGAAAAATACACAAATAAATACTAGTTTAAAATATGAATAAAAACTAATATTATCTCACTGATACCAAAATAACACAGAAAAATAGTAATTCTGTCATCCTTTACTCACCACATTTTTATTCAAAAGCTGTATGATGTCTGCGGAACACAAAAGCAGATATTTTGAAGAATGTTTTTGTCCCATAAATGAAAGCGGTCTAAAATATCATTGGACCCCATTGACTATCATTGTGTGGAAACAGAATAAAGTCAAACAGGTTTGGAACAACATGAGACTTTGTAGACATGAACCAGGGTCCTAAATTGCCAACTTAACCTAACAGCTTTATTTTCAGTGGAGTAAAAAAGTGTATGCAGTTACCCCTTTGTTTTTTAAAAAGAATAACTTTTTATTACAGCTTTATGGATGTATTCAGGATACATAATGACTACAAATGAAACATAAGGTCAAATTTTGATTCAGGGAATTCAGAAGATTTCCTGTGTATACTCATAAGCAATATTCTAACTTAATTGCACTGAACCAAAAAAGCTTTGATACTGTAGTCTTTGACCAGAAATACCTCAACAGTTTGCCTGCTCTCTGATGCTTTTCATTCCAGCAAAAGCTGTTCCGCTAAACATTGACACACTGTAATAAATCAGAGTGATTTTGTTGTCAAAGCTGATGGCGAACTGGAAAGTAGTCAAGTCCCGCTATCAAGATTTTTCAGAATCATCCCATTAAGATCCATTTATGCAAGAGTTTCCTTAATTTTAGAAAGGATCACAGACCTTTAGAGACTGATGCAGATGAAATTACATATGTTGCTCCAGCACATCTGGGAACAGTGCGATAAGAATGATGCCCAGTTGATTTCATTGGCTGGGATTCGCACAGATGTCACTCAGGCCAGGTGTAGTTTTAATCATTGGGCATCAGAACAGTTCAAAAGACCTAAAACCAAAGATGACAGACAAATTGGGGGAAAAAATCATTTTCATTTGAGCACAAGGTTAAATACTGTACTTGTAAATAGTTGTTCATGGAATTGTAATAGATATCAGTTTGCCAGTGTAATGTGCCAATCTAATGTAAACATAAGGCAATATAATATGCTTTAGAACATACTTTATGGTAGTGATAATGGATAATCAACATGAACTTTACAAAAATTTTGACGTATTTTTTGAGTGTAACAGAATTCTGTATAGACAAATAGACAGACTATGAAAAAATGTATAATGAATATGACATTTTCACTTATACTCTGCGCAGTTAATGTCTTGGATTCAAGTGCTTAATGCCATCTATGACTAAAGCCACTTGGAATTGTTGGACATATCCGTGTGGAAAGCTAAACACACTTAAAGGTCTTGGTTTTGCTTGTTTTGGATGGCATCTTTAACAGACTAGCACTGATACTTCACTGGTGTTTAACCACCCATGTACAGACTGACATTAGCTAAACCTTTCTTACAAAACACTTAGGAGTATGATTAATTTCACATCATTTCCTATGTTATGAAATGTGCC